>QYTT01091953.1:6268-22174 GCA_006980735.1 Dasypogon diadema | reverse complement strand
TAAAATTTCTTAACTCCGAAAGAACGAGAAATGTACATATCCCCAATTTTAAGTACCTGCAGTCGAGAAATTCTTTTTTTTGTACAGAGTTCTAGATTATGGAATAGACTACCATTGAATGCAAGGTAACCAAAAATGAAAATCAATTTAAAAAAATTATGTTTGATTCTTAAGTGATATCATTGGTCTCTCATTATTTGTTTTCTTAGGTTTTTTTTTTCTCTTTTATTATTTATTATTTTTGTAATTAGCTAAACTTTGTTCACTTTGTAAATGTACTCATTAAGGTGTCTAACCTTTGTACATATTTTCTTAAATAAATTATGAATTATGGTTTGAGTGACCTTCCACCTGTAATGAGACTTGTTCCGTGAAGAAATCAATTTTTATTTCCAATTTTCTATTTTGTCGGACCGGGTTCTTATAGGCACGGGAAATACGTGCGTAAAAATAAGTAAGAAGCTGTTGTAAATGTTCAAGTTGTCAATTGATGTTATAGTGGACAAAAAGGTCTAGTTAATTGAATTATCTTCCTCATTCAAAGCATCTACATCGACATTAAGAAGAAAGTATTACGTATAATGTGTGATCCAAGGTCAAAAAGATGAGGTCGTGATCCAAGATACCAGGAAGAGCAAACTGAGTTTGGAAACGTGCTCTACCAGGATCATTAGCAATGAAAAGGTCCAGAAGTGAAGACAATGATGATATGAAATGGGTGGGTATGTTGATAATTGCTCTTAGGCTAAACGTGTCCAACATATTTAAAATTTTTTTCACCGCAGGTTGTGTTAAAATCATCCCGAATGATAGTTAATGGATAAGAAGGAATTAGGATAGAATGTATCATTAGGGCTTATAGATACAACCAAGGAAACATTTTTTCGCCAGGCAAAACATCTAAAAAAATATAGTCTACTTCATTCGCATTACGATTAAGGTCAATTAGCCTTGTTTGAAGGCTTTTTCTGACAAAGACGGCCACTCTTTCTCCTCGTGTCTTAATACCCTAACTTCTAGTATACCTTCATGTAGGTATCCGGGACTAACATTTAAAGCCTTTAAATAACATTCGGACCCCATCCATTTCATAGAACTACATAATATGGGCTCAAATTACGAAAGGTTAACTTTTAGCTTTTCCACTTCAAACGCAACCATATCAAAAGTGTCTACAACCAAATCAAAACTAGAACTAACCAAATCAAAATCGGGAGCAACCTGGTTTTAATTGCAGTTTGACGGATGAAACGGCCAAAAAATTGTTTTTAAATATTTTTAAGAATAATGAGCAGTATTTTCTACCGTAAAGATGTATCAATAGAAGCCGAATTGTAAAGTGAAGATAGGGTAAAAATATTTAGCATCCGGAAAAAATATTTAGAATCAATCAAATTTCCTATTTCACTTCACATTTTTAGGTAGGTACAACCTAACTCTTAATGCCTGTGATTTGTTATGCTAGAATCGTGTTTTGTCAAAGCTACCTTTGTTCCATCATCCAAATATTGAAAAAATGCCCAAAGATCTTTGATACATGAGTGGTCTGTCACAACGTCGGAGAGAAACCGGATCCATAGATAATCTCTAAAAAAAACAATAACAATAGCGCAACAGAACATTATGAAGCTGGTAGTTCTTTTTTTTACACAAAAAAGAAGGAAAGAATCATAAATGCCGCGTTTGAAAGTAAAAACCAGTTAGGGTAAGGTTGACTGAAAGGTGAATAATCTTTCGTGTCCGATCTGAGTAATCTTCCTACTTCGGTTTGTCTTAGGTAATTGAGTTTAGCTAACGGCGAGGTATCGAAGTTGGATTGAGCACGAATATGACCCACAACAAAACTCAGCTTCTTTTCCTTCATATGTTTTTTCTACTATCATTCAACTCGGGCGCAAATGCAATTCTGCACAGTTTCTACGATAGTTGATGCGATCGCTGCCCATAATAATCGCGTGCGTGTGCACGTTTATATCGTATAATGTCGAGCAATTGCAAAATATCGCGCACCTGATTAGATGAAAGTAATTAGACTTTAAGACAACAATTACACATCTAAGGCGATTGGAATTAATGCATGGAAATTGTTTCGTTTCAAGGTCTTGGCTGTGGTGAAAATTGTTTTTTTCCTTCGACAAGAAAGTGGTGAGAGTTTTATAGTTTTTGGTAAGGTTGGGAAGAAAGCTGTGGCAAATTGATGTAATTTCTGTGCAAAATTTCAAATTTATAGAAAATTTGATTATTTAATTGAACAATTAAAGAAAGAGATTACAGAAATGCGGAACCAATTCAAGAAATACAGTACCTACTTTTTGTTGTGATTGTTTTCATAGTTAAAAATGTAGGAAACAATAAAGTTTAACAAGAAACGGGTTTCATCTTCATTAAAGCCCACAATAATGTAAATGGGGCCGTGACTTAAGGAAAATGATTTAATAGGTGTTGGCATACAATCTTGCCTGCAGTTTTGTGTACATTTCAAGTGTTCAGTGAGGTGGTTACTGGCCAAGATAATTCGGAAGCACATAACACGTCTCCAAAGTGCGTAAAATTACGCATATTCTTAACACGATTGCTTTTTCTTTTGAAATATGAAGAAAGTGGCAATTTCTTAAATTTGCAAGCAGGGGGTCTTAAAATAGAAGGCAATATAATTTACTTTCCGGTACATTATCCCTTCATTATCCGGGAAATTCAGTATAAAAAATATTTTTATTACTTTCAAATGACGCAGAAATTTTCATTATGCAACACTAACTTTTTTGCAAGTTCAATGCGTAACAAATTTCATCACATCAACTTAAAAATTCATCAAAGCTAATTATGTGAACAATTTTCTTATCATAAAAATTACTCTAGACTTTCAATTCACTTTGCATGCAGAGCTCTCAAGTTTATAGATTTACCCATTTTCCAAGGAATTTTATTCTTCATTTTTGATTATCTACGGAAACACGGATTTCTTTCTTCATTTTTCAGATTTTTCAAATGTTTATATTTTTTATACGGGTATTTTAACTTCAAGAAAACATTTATGCAAAATATACGACACCAATGAATGTAATTTAACAATTTTATTGGGCTTTAGTAATACTCTTTCGGAACTTAAAAAAATGAATGGAATTTGGATTTCAAAAATCATAATTTGAAAATATGTTTAAAATGTTGGGATATTTTACGCCCATTTAGGCCAACACTTATCTACAACACACCTTTGGAAGACTATAAAATGTTCCATGTGAGTGGAAATAAAATAAAAACATTTTTCTTTTTCTCTGTAACTGATCGAAATAAATCCGTAATTTCTGGTAGGTAGTCTTGTTTCTTTTAAGGTTATGCACACAGCACAACTTAGGCGGAGGAAATTTTTAGGGAAGAAGATATTGGGAAATTTTAATATGACATTGCAACATTTGTCACTGTAAGGCACAATTTTGATTCAGATAGATCAGATAAATCACTGCGCCCTTTGCAGAAATCGAACCTACACCCACAAAGGAGAAAATCTGCAGATGTGCACCTCAGCCCGCACGGCCACCAACGTCGATGTATTTTAATAGTTCACCTGTACCTAAAACTATAAATGAGGAGAAGGGATGAGAAGGACAATATTGAAAGTAATTTCTGCATAATAAAAACCAGCGGTAATTGTTTGCCCAGTTGAGAGAAAGGAGTAATTCACAATACCCTCACCGGCCCATCATACAGTCACCATCACTTTTCGTGGATGCAGATGCCCTTTTGGTGCCTATGCAGGAGTTTCGAAGAGCATCGAGGGACCAACTTGGAGATAATATAAACTCTGGTGTTCAAAAAACCCCAAAACTTCTATTTCTATTCAGTGAACTTAGGACGCCTATAAATCCTTTGAGGTTTATTGGAGTGACAAGATCCCGTGTACTTATCGAGGTAGTTTCGATTGTGGCTGATAGTCCGAATATTAGAATGTAAAGACAACGGAGTAATATTTATGGTTACAATAATAATCAATGAATTAATGGACTTTTTAAAGGTCGCAGCCGCAGATGAAAAACCTACTAATTATGCCATGAATTGTGAACCACGTAATACTTAGTTGCAATAAGCAATACCTCCGTATAATAACAAGCTTTTAAAATGGTAAGCTGCTTCCCTTTCGAATTGCGTCCAATAATCCAAAAATTCAATATGGCGGTCTATTAAAGGAGTGGGGGGATTCACCCCATTTTCAAACTCAGATCTACAAATTTTCTAAAAGTAATATATACCAAAATTTAGCCTTCTAGCTCAATTCGTTCTCGAGTTATCGTCTATACAGACAAACGGACGGACGGACATGCTTAAATCGATTTGTTTTCACATTTTGAGCATATGTATATAATTCATTCTGCTCTAGCGTTATTGGTTCTATTCGTTACAAACGTTGGATCAAAACTAGGGTATATCTACCATACCTATCTATAGTTATATAGTCCGAATATATTTCTACCTTTGAAATTTTTAAAATCAAAAGTTTCAGTTACATGTATTCAGTATTGATATTCCGCAAGGCTCTATACTTTCACATAAATTGTTTTTTCTGTTTGTGAATAAATGGCATTTCTTGTTCTAAATTCAACCTGCAACTTTAGAAGAAAAGGGGTCTTTATTGTGCCTTTTAAGTCTTAATCGGGACATCTTTGGAACACCATTCAAATCAATCAAAATGGAATAATTAAACCAACTCTTTTCATTCGTTACAAATACAAAAAAATGGTTAGAGGTCAATGTTGTTCACATCGGTTTATAAAAAGATTTAAAATTATAAAACACTTGAGATAACCTTGACAAGGTTAAAAAAAACTATTACAACAGCTTACAAATGGATCTAATTTGCATTTTCATTAATTCAGAGCTGGATGGAATTTTTATAACATCACAAAATATCCTGTAACATGGCATCTTCAATTTCCAGCAAGATAGCTCAATAACGCTGAAATAAATTACGTTCAATACTTCAAATCCCCTCGAGGAGAAACTTGTCGGAAGACAAGAGGAAGAATGTCCAACTGTCGGTAATCAATGGGTACCCATCTCCAAGTTTACTAAAATATGGCCGAAGATATTATTAGTTAGAACGGCCGTCAATCATCTGAGGAAAGTTTTTTTGTTGCTGTTGTTTCCATGTTCAATCTTCTATACTCAGTTTTATATAAAAGGATTGCCCTTAAGGTGTAATGGCAATTCCAGATGAACAACAGAATATAAAAACCTACGATCACTTCGAGGTGCTATCGAGAAGGCAAGAAACCAGTAAATCTTCACAACTTCTTCACCCCGGCATCGCCGGAATCAGTTAACGATCGTGAATTCGATTTGTTTTTACTTTAATAGTCATGTGCAGGACTGATAAAAGGGAATGGTCTTCATGTCGAGATCCACCACATAAAAAGGATTTAAGAACCACAGGGTAAAATCAAAAGCGATTGGAGGCACGTTTTTTGCAGGTATTTAGCACGTATTACCTCAGAAAACGTGACGGTAAAAAAGTGCAGCGAAGATATTTTTTCGTTGTGAAAATGCCAATTGTTCTCCAGTCGTCCGCGGATTCAAAAAATCCCAATAAAAACATCTTCACAAAAATGTTGCCTTAAAAACAGAAGAGTTGGTTTTGTTTAAATTCCTTAAATTCTGCGGTGATCCGCATCTGGTATCCGAGATGGTCCGGTCACTTACGATCAATTTATTCCTCGGCTAATTTCCTCCCAGCACCAAATGAGCACAGCACACCCATTATCACGACACCAAGGAATTTTTCAAATTTATTTCAAAATTTCTGGGTTAACAAACTTCTACAGATTTACACGGAATTTTTGATAAATGAAACTAGTTCGGCACTTTTCAGTAGAGGACTGGAGGCAGTCAGTAGCACTTAATCCATAGGCGGTGGTAATTCTGACCGCCTACACAATTCTAGGGGCAAGAACACGCGATCTATGTCGCATTCCTTAGACAGAGTTTTTTTCCTGTACAAAAACCGGAACACAACAGAGAAAAAGAAAATCGAGATCGCAACAACAAGGTGAAAAACGCGCTGAACGAAATCCCGTCTTGGACCGCCGAGCTGTTTCCCGGCTGAACGATTTATTTAGACTGAAAACGCAGGGTGCACTAAGCACTAGGCTTCCATGAAACTCATTCCAGTTGCTCGAAGCAACGCTGGATTGGATACTGGATTAGGCTGGATGGAGATGGAGCAGATCACAGTTTAGGTACAAGTTCCATCGCTGAATTTCTTCGCGTGCTCAAACTCAATCTCAATCGTCTCAAGTTTTTCTTAATTCTTGACTTGGGGGTTGGGGCATTAGCTTGCGATCATTACGTACGTTCCTTTAGCTCTAGAGTCTAGAGGCTTGCAGTGTAGAGTCTTAAATCGTACGATCAAGGAACGGTATGAGCGCATTTTCCACAAGAGTTGGCAGAGTACAGCAATAGGCATCTAAAAGCAGGTTCCGTTTTCGAGCTATGGCAGTCGTGAGTTTTAGCATCAGCGTCCTCAAAAGCCTCAAAAGTGATAATCGCTGCAGCATCCAAAAAGATTTCTTATTTCGTGGTTCATCTCAGAGGTGAAGACATGTAGTTTGGTTGAGGTAAGAATTCACCCAGCCAGCTGCACATGGATATGAGCGGGCAGGATGAGGAAGGTGAAAAACTTGTTGCCGTCCAACGGTTCTGTAGTAATTTTTCCCTGAACCGGCATGAATTGGTCTCTTTGGTTGCAGGTTTGGTTATCGAATGACTCCGGATCTTTTTGATTTGTTTTTTAGTGGTCAATACCTTCTCAAGTTATGGCTGCCCTAATCGGGTTTGGTCTCGTTCATTTAGGTGCCTTCGCGGTCGATATCGGTGTTTTTCTTCTAGGAATTGGTGTAGAGTGTCGCATTATTGATGAAGGAATTCGATTAAAAATTCATGGAGGGATCAAGACCTTCTTCAAGCTAATGAAATTTATTAAACCTCAAAAGGTATAAACGAAACATTTACATTCAAATAATCGATGTCTACGTATTGAAGGATGACATAAAAGGTTCGACTATTGACATTGCGTCGATATTTTATTGTAATTTTTATCGCACGGCGTGTTAATCAGGCGCCTCATTACAGCTATTGTCATCCGCGACAAGTCTCACACCTCATTGCATATGAAAGGGTTGGAAAGTGGAAAACCACTGTCGCTCTGAAAATTGCCCCAGTTCACCTTTCACTCGCTTTTCATTAAACATTTTATTTATTTTCGCTCAGAAATGTTAGCAACTTTTGACTTCTAGCTAAAGGTTAACAGCGGTTTAGTGGAAATAGATGAAGAACTGAGAAGTGGTTTTCGAGGTGCAATAATTATCAATTGTGGTTGCGGAGGTTGGTATTTTCCTCCTGCCAGGTGTTAAAGTCAGCGTACTGAGCAATATCATATGATTTTACCCACAGAACTGCACACCTTGGAAACAATAGAGTTCACAAAAGTCAATTCTTCCATAATTAGTTCAAAATTTGTCACTGTACGAACTCTGTGATTGGCTGTCCAAAACCGTAAAAATGGCAAATTTCGCGTTTGTATATATAATGCTTTATCTAAATCACATTTTATTTCCGATTTAAAATGTTTTCGACTCGAGTCGAATCAAGTTCTATAATGTATAGATAACAGAGGCCACATTATGTAATTCGATTTAATTGCATCGACTATCGAACTTATAGTGGAATCAATGTAAAAAATCAAATAGGAATTTTGAAATTATTCAATTCAGAATTCCACCATAAGTTCGACTGTCAATACGATTGAATCAAATTACATAATCTGGCCCCAGTATTGAACTAGTCCATATTTCTGTAATTCCATTTCTGCCTCTGTACAGCTGTAGATCACCAGATTATGTAATTCGATTCAATCGTATTGATGGTCGAACTCATGGCGGAGTCAATGTAAAAATTCTGAGTAGATTTTTAATAATAATAATGAGTTTCCCTTCTAGCCCAGAAGGCGCACTTCTCAGCGTGGAGCCAAGAACCATTTCCCCATTTCCGCAATAAGCGTTCACACATTTCAGAGAAATATGTTAAGATTAAACCGGATATTCCTCAGGTTGGGACCATTGGTTCTGAACGACACCCTGCCACGGAGCTCCGAAGAGTCAATATTAGAGTTCAAGTGTTGGTGGATGAAAACCATATCGGCAACCTTACGTCGCTTCTCTATGGTCTAGATTTAACCGTTCGCGATACGGTGGAAAAATCATAGGGTCGTTTCAAGGGAGATTTCTAAGCACAAATCTAATAAACCTACGCTGAACAGACTCAATGCGACCGATATGGACAGCGTAAGAAGGATTTCATACCTGGGATGCGTATTCAAGAAGCGGCCGGACGAATGAGTTATATAATGTTAAGGATACCTGAAAGTCAAAGAACTCTTTGGACCAGCGCTTAATGAAGCCCAACATAGAATCAGCCTTACAAACAGCATAGTTCATATGGAAAATAAAGTCGAGTTTGGAATCAAGCCCCATGCCGAGGTCATTAACAGACTATGCGCGAGGAATATTATTTGTAGCAAATGTGTAGTTATAAGTAATAGAGTCGCGTTTCCTAAAGAACGACATGACCTCGCATTTATTTATGTTAAGTTCCGAGTCATTGTGCCCACACCAAGAATAAAAAATATTTAAGTCCTCCTGAAGAGAAGCACAGTCACCGATATCATTGATAATGGAGAAAATCTTTAAATCGTCAGCATAAATTAGCACCGTAGAACGACTCAAAATATGCACAGCATCGTCAATTGAAAGGACAAAAATAAGAGGGCCAAGGTGACTACCCTGAGGCACCTTAGATGTGACCTCTATGACCCTCGACCGAGAACCACGAAAAATCACTTGATACAATCTTTCAGACAGCTATGAGTGAACCCACTGCTAGCTTACGTAACTTGAGCATAATGACTGAGTGTGGCAACTTATCAAAAGCTTTGCTGAAATCTATATAAATACAGTCAGTCTGAAGATTATTACCAAAACTACGTCAGGACCCGCAATAAAATCAAAGGCAAATTTTCCGATGTGGGCAGTAAGGATTTCATTAGAAATGGAGAGAGACAAATCAGCTGCACATGGATGGTGCTCAATATGCGTAAAATTGCTAATATCTTTCTCAAAGTTAGAAGGACGAAACGCTCTTTCGAAGAATGTGGCAAACATATTGCAGATATCATATGTGTCACTACTATAGGGCCCATCAAAAGACATAGCTGTAGGATAATTATCAACTTTCCTATTAATGTTGACAAATTTAATTAACCCACGCCGGAGGCGCACTTCCGCAGAGTTTCTTCCCTGTTGGCGTGGGTTCGAATCCCGCACAGGACACGGCGATTTTTCTGGGTACCAGTTGTTGAGGCAATTCTACTGACAAGAATTGTACTTGTGAAGCCACTGGGATGTTGCACAGTAAAAATTTCATGCCAAAAAAATTGTGGCTCACTTGCAACATTTGTCAGGTTAAAATTTCCCAATCTCCCCTTCCCTAATTTCCTTCCGCCTAAAGCTGTGCTATGAGCATCATAGGGTTGTCCCCTGAGCTTAGGCAACACCTTAAAAAAAAATTTATTTAGCTCAGAAGTCCACCATAAGTTCAATTGTCGATTCAATTGAGTCGAATTACAAAATCTGACACTTGGATCCAGTTATATGATCATGTTTGACTAGAACTTAACTAAGATCACAACTAAAAGTAATCCAATGGCATGCTGATGTTATAATTTCGGAATTATCTAGTTAGTGATCGCAACTGATCCTGGACAGACAGAAGAGAATTATTGTGAAATAATTCCATTTCCGTGACGGAACTGCTACTATTTCAATTCTTTAATGTTTGACTTAGCAGCAGTAGACGTAGCGCAATTCCATTTCTGTCCAGGTAGAAGTTAAGACGAGCCTTAGTTTCAAAACTTAAAACCAGATGTCTCACATCGAACCAGGATGATCTGTTGGAGAGTTAGAACAGTGGTTGGTATAGACTCCGACAACTGTTCTACATTAAGTCAAATCCAAATTAGGAATTTCTACATAATTTTCATATCATTTGATGCCATTGTACCCCAGTACTCCGTATACTTGCACTTTTCTGTTAGTGCACAGAGTTTGCAAAGCCCGCTAACAGTTAAGAAGTGATTTCGATTTGAATTTGTTTAGATCCAATTTATTTATGATCTTTGCGAGATTTTTCCAGAATTGTCTATGTATCTGTTATAACCACCTTGAGTTTTTTGTTGGAATCCATAACCAGTGGTATATATGATCCACAGTAATTGTAATGTGCTTATTTAATCTGCTGTATCCATAGTTTCATGTTTTAAGCAATCTTGCATATATAAGACAAAATATTACAGACATAGCGGCGTCCTTTGAAAGCAAGTCCATACGACGAGTAGAGCTGAAGGGCATGGTTTTATGTCCAACAATAACTCCTCTTCTTAGAAGCTTTTATGTATTTTCAATTCTGAAGAGAAAAGGTTTTTTGTCTGCAGATGGTTACCAAACCATTGTACAACGAGATTGATGGCAATATTACCTTGAGCAAGGTACAAGGTTTTGTTCGCTCTATTAATCCTATTAATTATTTTTTTTACGCTAAGGTTCTAGGAGAACTTACTATATATGATCAGCCCAGGTATTTATCGTGGAGCATGAATTCTATTGCTGCTTAAAACGGTACCTAAATATTTATATATCATCTATGTCTATGATTTTCAATATTCTAATTATAGTAGATCGAGGATATCAGCATTGAAGTAACTGCTCGTGCATTCACAATTTGACTACCTGTGTTTTATAGCCTATTCGATATCATGGACGAGCCCATCTTAATATCATTCCGTTTTCATTTGCTTCGCGGTTGATTTAAATCTACATTTGCAAACGATTATCTCATTTTCCATCATCTTCTCACATAATGGCACCTCTACCTCATTGATGACGCGTGTTATGTTAATCCAAGATCTTCAACAGTTCCTGACTTATTCCCACCACCAATGATTTCACATAATTCCACAAAAAATAATTGAAAGACGTCTTGGAGCCCATGCTGTATCTCCGAATCTGGAGGTCGTGAATCCATTGAATTTCTCTTTGAATAAATCAACTGTTTATTTGGTGATATTGCATGTGGCGCCATCCTGTTGAAACCAGATGTCAGTCAGATCATTCCTTCCAATTTCGTCCGGAGAAGATCCTGTCATCCTGAGCTATCTGTCGGTAATGATCACCATTCACAGTAATGGTAGCGTCAGCATTATTCTCAAAGAAATAAGGACCAATTATACCGACATCACAGGATGGACACGAGGCGGTCACCCTTTCAGAATACATCGATCTAGCATGAATATCCTGAAGATTTTCATTCGGCCAAATCGGACAATTTTGCTTGTTGACGACTTGTTTGCATTTAGGCAAAAGTGAGCTTCATCGCAAAAGATTATTTTTAAGTCGACTCAAAGTTGCTGTAAAGCCCAACCAGCAAACTATCGGCGCTAAGAATCGTCACTGACCTTTAGTCAGCCGAATTTTGTAAGAATGTAGATCAACCAAAGTTCTTTCGCAAGATTCGCCATGTAGAAGTCTAAGAAAGCCCGACTTATTGAGAATGTTACGGAATTTCACGGAGTTTGGGGTTTATCTCACATTTTCAGCTACTGCTCCGAAATTCTCGCCGTTCCGCACGTTTCGATAATGGGTAGGTGATGAATGATCTTACTACTGATGATCAGATAACTGTTTTAGCCTTGCTCGACTTCAGTAAAGCTTTTAATACTGTCAATCATTCCAAGTTGTTGTCGAAGCTCGGAGATGTTTTTGACATCTCTTCGCCAGCCTTAGATATTTTACACAATTATCTCTCCAATCGGTGCCAGGTTGTTAAAGCACGTCAACTCTATTCTAGCTGTGCCAACCTCCGAAACGGAGTTCCTCAAGGCTCTATGCTTGGTCCACTATTATTCCGTTTATTCATAAATGACTTGCCAAATGTGGTTGTTAATAGTTCTATCC
The DNA here is from genome assembly GCA_006980735.1 of Dasypogon diadema. Lineage (NCBI taxonomy): Eukaryota > Metazoa > Arthropoda > Insecta > Diptera > Asilidae > Dasypogon > Dasypogon diadema. Next base: position 10,118 of record QYTT01091953.1, on the reverse strand, counting down.
GTTTATATGCTGATGACGTCCAAGTGTACCTTAGCAGACCTATTGGTCTGATGGAGGACTGCGTTGATAGGTTAAACGAGGACCTGCGGCATATTCGCGATTGGTCGCTTAGTAACGATTTAGGTCTAAATCCAGTAAAATCGTCCTGCATAGCGATATACAGGCGTCAACTTGACACAGTTGCGTTACCACCTGTTGTTCTGGACGTTATACCGCTGTCTTATGTCTCATGTGACTTGGGCGTTATTATTGACAGAACTCTGAGCTGTTGCTCCCATCTCTCAGCGCAATTGGGCAAAATTTATGGCTCACTTAGGCAGCTGTGGATTACGTCTGGCTGTTTGTCAACAGCTTTGCGTTCTCAATTGGCCTCATTTCACATTTGGCAGCTTAATTTTTCCTAAGTTCGATTCTGTCTGCAAGAGAAGGCTGACCGTTGCGTTTAACGTTGTGATTCGATATATCCACAAACCGCCCCGATGGTGGTGACTGATTTCTATGAAGATCTAGGTACCAGTAGTATAGGGCGCTTTGTCAGTTGATCCCTTTCCAGCTCTATACTAAATGTTATGTACGACGCCGACGCTAATTGATACAATCACATACATATTTGTTAACATGAGCACTATCTAATATTGCATATAACTTATGGTTAGCTTACTCCATTTATATGATAACTCGATCCGGAATGAACGGGGTATATTATCCCATTTAGTTGATAACTTGATCTGGAATGAAGCATTCTGGAATGGTTCAATCCACATATATAAACAGTACCTCAAGCTGGATTGAAATTTCCAATCCACATTTTTTCATTCCTGTTTTACAAATGAAACGGAAATATCAAGTAGAGTTGAAAAAACATATCAATCCACATTGAGAATCAGAATCTATTCATTTTTCCTTCGTGGGTATCCAGTTTTATTTGAGCTCAGCAGACTGCAGTATCAATTTAATCAAAGTTCCATTGCGGAATGAATTATCATATAAATACTTCAATTTCAATCCCGAATGAATGATTGTGATATATTTCATTCCGGAACGAGTTATTATATAAACGGGGTAATAGATACAGTATCTTTCAACTTTGTTCATTCCTCTGTTATAATAAATTTACGACAAAAATGATCTCGTAAAACGTAACTTCGTTATTTGGATTTTGTAAAGCCCTAAAAATATTTACACCTCAACTTTTCAGGTATACCTGGCTTAACGTCATCTAACTCAGAAATTCCGGAGAAAATAACTTTTAGGTTAATAAATAAATAACGGGTTAATTAGAAACTTGAAAGGTACGCGGAAAATTTACCTGAGAACGTCCGTCCAATTTAGAGAAGCTACTTGCTATTGAGTATGCCAAGGTATCAGAGAAGTGTGTTCACGTTACAGCTTCCGTTCGAAAGTCTCGGTAAGAATTCTAAAAGTCATTTGACCTCCAAGAAATAGAACCAATATAAACGCTTATGGCTCTCGTCCGTACTTCCATTTCTCCTTTTTTATCCAGCAATAAAAATTAAATCTTTTCTGCATATCCAAGGCGCAGAGGACAGGGGAACGGGTGTCATGAAACCTTCCAGCTGTGTGGTATAATAGCATTCGTGTGCCGTTATGAGTTATAGCTGTGGGAAAAAGCTGGAAATTGACACAGCAAAAAAATGCCTACATAAAATGACAAACTGAACAAAATTTTCCAAACAGGAAAAACTGCTAAGCACTTTTCACCGAGATAGAGATTCTTCCCAGTTCTATCATAGTCGATCGGGTGAACATATAGAGAGACTAAAGCGGGCAGGCCAGCAGCTAAGGTACTGTCTTCCTGAATTTGCCTATGCGAGTCAGATAATGAATGGCGTGGAGGAATGCATTCCCATCATTGTTTCATTTCACTTTTTTGTGCTTTTTATTTCCGTTTCGTTTTTTTACCTGATGCTTTGTTTGTGTCAGGTGTGGATCAGAATTTTTTATTAAATTTTAAGCTGCAGATTGCCACTGTTGTTGCGTCACCATCGTGGGAAGGTCGTTCGGATTTTATTTACTGACCTGTATTTGAAGCAGCAGATAAACAGCCCGGGGAATTGCATCCATTCGATTTCATGGAAACCTAAACTTTTTCGTGACTTTGTTTGCCATTCAAAATATTAATTGCATCGCTCTGAAGTGTTCTGAATGGGGAGAGTTCTGTAGAAACTACTGCTTACCGGATAACCTGAGCGCCAGCAGAGTAGATGCAACTTACCTGAAAGAAAAGAAAATTAATTTTAAACTGTGCTGAAGGCTGGTATTAAGGTAATTTTATATATTATATATGTGAAGTATATGAGGGGTATTAAAGTATGATATGAAACTGTGTCATTAACATTTTACAATCCCAGATAGGCTTGCAATTGATAGAGCAATGTGTCCTGTTATGTAGTGCTATTCGCTTTTGTAATAGTTGACATTTCCACCAATTGTTCCTAAAATCAAGGAATTCGTGGATTATATATGAAAGTTAACATCATTTATGGTTGCTTCTCATTCAATGACTTGAAAAATGCACATAGTAGGCTCGCGTTAATTGCAACTAATTAAAATCGACCCTGTGAAGAATATACATATAAAAATGTGCTATAATTCATGTACATCATAAATATGTTAAACTTATCTACCCAGTAGGACTTGTAATCATTACAAAGTCGATTCCGTAATTTCTATCTGTAAGGGCAATCACTTACTTGGTCGATTACAGTGACGATTATTTTAACACGGTGATGTCCTAAGGTGGTAAATACCCACGTGCTCCCTTATAGGAAAGGCCTTACTTTGTGTTACCTTTCGGTAAGGTGCATTGGAAGGTTTTTCTATTTTGAATTGCAGATAACTCTTTCTAGAGTACGTTTCAAGTAATTAATCCTGTTTATAACTACACATCCATAGAACGTATAGGAGGTAGCTACCTGCTTCTTTGCGATAAAGACTAAGGACTAAGCAAAAGGTAGTAACTCATATTAAAAGAACGTTTCGCTTTGTGTTCAATACAAAAAAAGGTTTTGCATTTTGGAAAAATACACAAAGACTGTTTATTTTTCTGAATAGCCTTCATTTCTGATCACTTCTAAGACGGCACAGAACTGATCAGCTTCGCATAAATAGCGCTAATATAATAACTGCGAATTGTTTCACTCGCAAAATATTTTTTACACCCATAATTGACAAAACTAAACGTCTAACTGCTTTTCTATTAATTTTTTTAGTTATTACTCAACCGTTCAGATGACATTACATTAGTGAGGTGTAAACTGGTCTAGTTTTATGCATTTTAGAAGTTCTATAAAAAAATTCTCCACTAATTACCCTATCGCTTACAACACATTACAACCTACTGATAGTACAACGCTACCCCACTTAAGGGGAAGTTTACTCAAAATTGACCAAAAATGACGTAAACTTTGGAATTTTCTGTAGTGAAAAAGATACATGAACTATTTGTTTGAGGATAACAATTATGTGTATTTTAAACTATATTTAAGAATTTTTTTTTGTATAAAAAAATCCAAAATGGCGTCTGCAATGGCCGATAGAACGCGGGCATGCCCGGAAAACATGACTCATCTACATCGAATGTATAGCTCCAACAGGAATGGTCAGGAATCAAAGTCGTTTATATTCATTACAGGTACATTACATTTATGGGATACTATACCTATGCAAGAGTAAATAACTTTAAATTTGACGAAATGGTATTTACTCGAAATTAATGTTGCGATTTTCCTAGTTTTTCTGCACTTTATATGGCTTTAAAAAATTAGTAAATATTCAAATTTTTTATATATTATAGGTATAGGCTTTCATAAAAAAAAGTCTACTTTAA
>QYTT01091951.1:6509-29802 GCA_006980735.1 Dasypogon diadema | reverse complement strand
TTGCTCAAGGCCAGTTCATGGCTTGTAGTTTAGAAGGTTTTGGAGAAGCGGAACTTTTAAAAATGCTAACTAAGCAAACTTTAAATGTATTCTGAATCAGCGATAAACATGTTAAAGTTATTTTAAGACTAAAAAATGTAAAATAAAATATAGTTAAAAAAACTAAGAAACATGCTTTTATCACGCACTGAAAATTAAAAAATAATTAAATTAAATAAACTTTTATTTGTTACGATATATTCATGTTGCCCTTTCCAATATTTTAAATTCATTGTTTTGTTTATTCAATACTTGAGGGATGATAGATATATTCTATGTTCTTTTATGTTCAATGACTAATTCAAAAAGTTTGGTTGTGTGGACTTTTAATTAATTTAGACAAGGCGCTCCACACTTTTTGAATTAGTCATTGAACATAAAAGAAGTGATAAGTTTACTAATAACTACCTAGCAAACCTATCATCCGTCACGTATTGAATAAAAAAATATATGTTTGCGTTTACTCTACAATGAAGTTAAAATATTGGCAAGGGTAACATGAATAGGTATATCGTAACAAATAAAAGTTTATTTCATTTAATTATTTTTAATTTTTAGTGCGTGATAAAAGCGTGTTTCGTAGTTTTTTTAACTATATTTTATTCTCTTTGCATAAATTTTGCAACTAGACCTACTGACTATTCCTGTAGTAAAAACACTAGCACCCAGGTGGCGCGGGAGTAAATTATATCAAAATTATTAGAATTCTCATTTGAGGTTTCCTTAACATGGGCGAGGTTCTACGCTTCAATCATAACTTATATACCAGAATGGGGTAATTTTGTGTTTCTTAGATCATGTGGTTAGGTGAAATTAAGTATGATGTTGTGTGTCTCAGCGCTATTAGGATATAAATTGGTTTTCCCTTTTTGCGGGTAACAGCAGGAGAGGTTTTTTCCAGATATAATCTAAATAAATACGAATATATAAAGGCCATGTATATATGTTTATTTGTGTGTAACAAATTCTGAATTTCTGAGGCTGTCACAATTACTATACATACTTCTCTCAATAGTTGAATATCATATACATATACAGGAGTTGAGTATCGGGAGATGATTTAATAAAGTTTATTCCTGAAATTGATTGATTTTTAGAGAGTACATACATCGCATCGAAGTTTAAGCAAAGGGTAAATAAATATGTATACATGTACATGTGAATCAGTGGATTGAACTATTATCAAAATAATTTACTTGGGCATTCTTGTGGGTTCAAGTTTCATTATCGAAGTGGCTTTCAATATTATTCTACACCACTGAACTGTTTAATAATGTGGATGAGATATTTTGTTAATAATTACTCCTGAATTAAATTATCCTTGTTACAGAACACGACAGATGTAAAAAAATGAGGATAGAATTTGGTTATACTACTATTCCTTCTCCCTAAGAAAGATTGTATTCGAATGTGACATATTTAAATTTAGGAAAATGGAAACAAAGAAGATTTCAGCATTTCAACCCTAAAACTGTACATGTTCTATCTGATGACATGGGGAGCATATTGGTTTTCAGTAGAAGCCAAGAGAATTCGAATATTGATCAGTTTTAAAAACCGGAAGCAAACAAAATTGAGTCAGCTTTCTAACGACTTGAGCACTACTACATTTTCGATAATTTTTAAATGGCTTAATATTATTGAAATTTCAATTTATTATTTTATGTATGTATTGCTAAAACTCATTTTTAAAATCATAATTAATACAATAATTTAAATAATTATTTCATTGTTTATTTAAAATCTCAAATTCTTTGAATGCTGCTCCGTGGAAGGAAGTACGCTCTTCGCAGAGGAATTAACATAGTAAAGACATTGTTACCCTATTTTGATGATGTTATATTTACGGTATTTATGGCTCGAATTTTTGCGAAAATCTCAGTTGTTCTAGTCCATGAAAGTGATATCTTCTTTTCAGTGATGTCCATAAAATCGACTGCAATTTGTAATTCTGTAATTCGATATAACTTCAGTCTATTAAGACTCGATTGTATATCTTCATTTAGAATATCAATTTTGGAATGTTGGAAAGTTGAGTTGCTATCTAAATTTTCGTAATTTGAGCAAACAATAATAATCGGTCTGGTATAACACTTTCGCTAACCATACCCCGTTTTCGTTTTCAACATAATTAGCAGTAATTTTTCTCTCGGTCTATCAGATTATGGAACCTTCTTTCATTCGAACGGATAAAGAATAGCGGTAGTTAGTTTAACATATTTGTTTTCACATTTAGTAGTCAGTTTTTGGTAGAGACTACTCGAGGACCATATTTATATTGATTCAGAATTTTCTTTGCAATAATTTACGAAGAGAATGTATGTGCAGTATAGTTGGGAAATAACATACATTTTGCATCCCTGAAAACCTAACGATATTATTGGTAGGTTGATAGTATAGTTGGGAATCACCTTGGCATATTACAGTTTTCTTCCGAGAATTTCCTTTACCATGAATTTCAAAAATCCATTATGTAAAATTTAAAAAAAATCATCTTTCAATATTCTTTTATTAACTGTAGTGTCCGTCAAATTTATGCTTTCTAAATCCCATATATTTCCTTCTAGGCTGATTTCATTGATTTCTCAAAAACTCTTGAACTATCTACTGAAGTTAATATAAAAACATGAGATATTTGATGTCACAAAGAGCAACATGATTTCAATGATTACATTCTGTCTACCAATCACTTCTTAGTAGGTTACTTAGAAACTCCTTATCTTATTCTATCTAAAAGATTTCAATGCAAACGATTCAATGGATGTCTCTACCGTAAATGCCCTACTGATAACATACATAAAAAATCGTTGGCGTATTAATATTTCACTATTTCATATGGAGACATTTTCCAAGGTCTGCGATAAATAATCAAAATATCTTTCGTTTCCAACTTTTGTCATATATTTCCTTCTAATTTTGTATTTTTTTACAAAAAGCCAAACTTGGCACAAATACTTATATTATAGTATTTAGGATTCAGGGAAAACTCAAAGAATACTCTAAAAAGAAAGGAGTAAAGGAAAAAATAAAGGATACATTGGACATATACATTGGAATAATACACACATAATGAATTTCATTAGAACAATATCTATTCAAATACTAAGTCAATTCAAACTTGATTTTTCTTGTCCAGAAGGGATGCAATGTTCGACGTTTCATGGTGCCTAAATCGTATGTTCTATTTATAGCAGTCATTAGTCATGGAGTATGTAGCTTGAGAATGAACTACGAAATTTACGAAACCTTTGCTGCTGCATATATTACCGTCTTTATTAGATCTGTATAGCTCACATGGAGCAGACGTATGTTTTCAAATCAATACCATCAGTGCATCGAAAATGACTCTTAAGGGAAAGCCTGGTTGGGGATAGTTAGATGACATACAGAGTAGAATTGGGACAAAGATTAAAAAACACTGATTATCAAAAATCGATTATTTCATCTGGCCACTCGATTAATCGCTGTCGATTTGTGTGGAGGAGTATTGGAAATGTACTGAACATGTATGAAGCATTCTGGCTGGACATTTGTAGGGATGTACGCCTGATGGCCTTTTGGCAAAAGTTACAACTGTATTCGGGTGAAGTAAAAAATATATGGAAGTCTCTACACAAAGTTCTGTATGATATCAGAAATGAGAACTCGAACTGTTTGAATTACATAATAAGTGCGACCAAGTACATCTCTCCATACTTTTCGCGATTGTTTCATGTGGCAAGATTGTCTGAGTTCTACGCAAAAATTCTAGTCTCAAAATTCCACAGCCGCCAATGTAGAAATTTCATGAATTTCACGAGAACTCAGCATCAGGCTTTAACAAAATTTAGCACCGTGGCATGTTATGCTTCGTCGCCAACAAATGAGCCATCCACGAACCAACTAACCATTATAAATCTCCCTCATTCTCGAGCTTGATTATATGTCTCATTTGTGTTTTGGTCAACCTACTAACGAAACTTATAGATGCTAGTTTAACCATTCAGAACCGCCACTATTCTGGTTTCCAAATAAAAAAACTGCCAAATGAAATTTATATTCACAAATTATTTTGTATTAAATCTAGTTAGTATTAGAAGCAAATTTATTAGCTAAACTATGTTTACTATAAACTCTTGACATATGTATTTTCAATAAAAATGCAAAATGGTTCGTGAATGCTTCTCACATTATGCCTCGTCTTCAGTGAGAAAACAAACAAACCAACCTTTTACGATTCCGCTGAATATTTGCTGAAAACTGCATCCATACACGATAGGGTGTTTGGGTGTTGTATACACGCAAAAGTTAACAATGTAATGTTTTACACAATTTAGCTAATAGATTTTCTTTTAATATTAACTCACTAGACTTAACACAAAATAATTTTGATAAGAAAAATTTTATCTTGCAGTTTTTATTACGAAACCAGAATAACTCGAGCACAGAAGTGCTGAATTTCTCATGGTACTCCTAAATGGTTAAACCAACACCTATAAATTTCGTGAACAAGTTGACCAAAAAACAAGCGAGACAAAGAATTGAGTTATATCTGAGAAAAAGGAGATTTATATACATAATTTGATTGGCTGTTTCATGGATGGTTCACACATTAGAAACGAGGTATTATTTTTGCATTGCCCGATTTTCAAGGTAATCGGTCACCAAAACACCTTCAATCTATGATTGTACGATTATTGCAAAAATCGATTATTAAAGATACAACTAAATCGATTTAGTCGATTAATCGATTAGTGAGTCCCATCCCAGAGGGACGCTCGGGCAAGTTCACACTTTACCCATAATGAACATATGTATAGCTTGAGTTTTTTGGCAACAGAATACAGAGCTATTATACATTAACTCGATTATTGTACGGAGTTAATAATTTACTTGGTTATTTAAATCTTTTACGGAAAATAGGTGGCGCTTGTTTTAAAAAGTTGATTTTGCACTCTATAGCAGTTAAAATAAACGGAAATGTAGACAAAACTGACATTGAGATAAATCACGGGCTTGCTTAAAAATAGAAAAACAGAAGAAGCAGAATTAATGATATATATTTCAGGAGAGAAGTACACAAGATTTACAATCTTTTTTCGTACTAGTTATTAAACAGGAGTAGACTACATTTGCTTATAAGAGAAAAAAGATAAAATATGAAATGAAAAAGCAAATTAAGCAATAAACGAGCAAACTAGTATCCCAGTCTGCCTCATGCGGGATAAATGTATAAAAAGCATTACACAGCGATATGATTCCTTAAAAGCGCCTTAAGTGTGCCAATGGTAACCGCAGATTGAATGTCAAGAGGTAGGTCATTCCAAAGGCGAATGACCTGGACAAGGTAAGAACTCTTCATGACTTTCCTATGGAAGCGTGGCGTAAGTAAGTTTCGGTTACGTCGCGAACTAGTGAAAGTAAAAAGCTTTCTAAGGTAGCCCGGACTATTAGTGCAAAGCAACCGATACAAAAATATTAAAGACCTGTACTCTAGATAAGCACCCAAAGAACAGCCAATCAGACGTGCTCGAAAGGGAGAGACATGGTCAAATCTCTGCAGCCCGAAAAAAAGCGCGTACAATCATTAAAGGCAACCTCCAATCGACGAAAACAGGTGCTACAAAGTTTTGGAAATACCATATTACCATATGTAAAATGAGGCTAAATTAGAGCCTTTACCAACTTTAAACGAGTATCACAAGACAAAATGCTCGCCGATAGCCACAGTCTACGTAAGCCACCGTAAACCTTACCAATTTTCGCGCTAACGTCGTCGCAGCACTTCATGTGCTGGTTTAGCCAAATTCCAAGGTTATTAATCTTAACCCATCTAGGTATTAAAAATCCATTTAGAATTATTGGCGGGACATCAAGGACTTCCAAGACGCTATTCTTGAAGCTAATAAATTGGGACTTTTTAGGATTTAACTGAAGACCATTCTGTATTGACCAGGAATATATACTTTCCAAATCCGAATTTATGCGAGCAATGCAGTCTTCGAAAAGACCAATAGGTCGACTCAAGTAAATCTGAACATCATCAGCATACAAATGGATACTCACAACTCTACACTCGATAGATTACACCCGTTCTTTCGAGCTTTCATAACCCTGTTGTCCAAAAAACGCAGCTATAGACAGCTCCAGCCAGTTTTATAACGCCTTTTCTTACCCAGTAAGTAAACATGTGAAATATACGCGATGTATGTATATACAATTCCAAATAAAAACACGTATAATAACGCTTAATAAATGAGAGTAAAAAATTTGCCCGAAATTTGAAAACTACTTCCAACACAAATGATATAGTTATGAAAATAGAAAAAATATCCATATTGTGTATCTCACAAGTTAATAACTTAAAATTTATGAAAAATGATGACATTTCTCCAAGAAAAAATAATAGGTACCTATAAATTTGCTATTCTAAAGAAATTTTGATATCTATTATGCGAAAAACGTGAATATGACATTGCGAAGCACCAAACGAGTGAAAAATGGATCCTTAATATTAAAGAAATTTGATAAATTCAGTACTATTGCAAAAATGATTCATATTATAACGAATTCAAATGAAATCGCGACAAAATAGTTAAACAGATAGGAAAAGTGTCTCTTAGCAACGCATAGGATAGAATGGTTTCTATAATAAATCACCTTATTATGGAAATCTTGTAAGATCATATCTTGCTTAATACTCATGAGCAGCAATTGGTATAAGACGCGGAAAATCGATGCTATTACCGGAACTCCCGTAGACCAGGGATGAAGTAAAAAACCCCTCGTTACTCAAATAAAAACATAAGAAAACTGGATCCTGAACACTGCTTTGTCTTGCTTTCACCCTTCACAGAATCTGGTTATGACACCCAGTGATAAGGCATAAAACAACAGGAAGAAGTCGAAGCTTTTTCATCTTACTCACAAGACATTTCTAACAAGCTCATAAATAAGCGGGTTTTATTCACAGCCTCCAGCCAGTGTTAAGGGAAGCTGTGGAAGCCTTTTTGCGACTGAGCTACTTCGTTTGCAAAATATTCTTTTATTCCTCCTTCTAGCAATCCCAATCCCTTTTTGTTTCCTTAGGAGCACCGTAGATTTTGTCTAAAAAATACAAACCCAAAGGATTTACTCTGAAGTCCTTAGTTGAGAGTGACTAACTCTATTACGTTGATCCTTGATTATACAAGGGCAACTTTACGCTTATTGAGAACTAAAGGTAATTATTCTGATTACAAGAGCTCGAAGAAAATGAAATTAGCATATTATATTCGACGCCCTTCTTAATTAACTCTAGAGTAGCATGAAAGGATGCAACATCGCATGCATATTTTAATGACTGTGAAACTTTAAATGGGCTACACTTGAACCAATTCTTTTTCAGATATTTTTCCCTGGCATTTTGCCAGAATGCGGAAGATACGAATGTTTCCTCAGTTTTCTGTCAAGTTTTGTACAGACGTTTCTCTACTGGGATGGGATTTGAAAATATACAAAAAAGAGAGTTTTTGTTTTCTCAAGTGATAATGATTTCGAGAAACAAACTTTACGAAGTTTAATGTGAAATTAGGTGCATTTCTGAACGCTATGAATGTATAGAGTGGAATCACTCTGCCTGTTGAAATCATGAAGGAGTACCAGGAAACTGCTTGGATGTTGTAGGGAAGGCTACTAGACAAAATGACTGATATAAATTCATAGTAAAAGTAAAACGGCGGAACTGGTTCTTTATGTAAATATTACCTCAACTGATGAATGCTTTGAACTCACTTTTCCATATAGTATGAGTCGATGTTGAAAATCTATTCCCCACTGGAATAGTAAGCCGCGAGTAGGGCTCATATTCAACAGTAGATTGAGGAATCATATTTATATTCACAAAGGAAGCTAAGAAGGTTGCATGCAAATCCATATCTACTTCCGATAAGAGCCTTCAAGAGAAAGGAGAGGATATAAGGAGTAGGTACGGGAAAGCTCAATTCGCTCAAGAATGATAAGAGCTGATACGTCAATTCTAAGCTCTTGGGACCTACTGGAATTTCACTTTTGTGCCTTTAGATTAATATTAAACAGGAGTTTTCTCTATTCGAATAGATAACAGCAGATTCTCGAGTTTATTTCTCAGTATGTGGTGATTGCTAGGCTATTAAATGGGTTCCGTTTTCCCAATCACCTGTTAAGTGCTTTTCTGTAGAAGACGCCTCCCTTCAAGCTCTAAGAAAAATTTCTACAACTTGTCTTGCATTAGATTTGTGAGAATGGGTTTTATCTCAAAATATGGAAAGGATAACATGTCTGGAGAAATATGTAAGGAATGGCGTCTAAAAACGTATCCACTCTATGAGGAGTAATGAGAAATATCGCACTTCTCCAAAGTAGTAGTGGATTTTGATGTGACCCTTGACGATGCATCCTATGCAGAGGTAAAATCCTGAAGAAGCTCTGTTTAGAAGGATCAACCGTGTACTGTTTTTATATATTTACAGTTTGCCCCTTTCTGGTGAACTCAAGCAACCTAATTGTTTTTAGCTCTTAAATTAACTTTGCATTACTTTACTTTACTTTATTAAATCCCATAGCTCTTGCACCGGAAGAAGCTTCTAAATGTCGGTGTTTAGGCGTAAGGTTAAGGCAACGTATCTACATTTTGAAAACTTTTGTTGTAATGCTCTTGTACTATTGTGCTACAAATTGATATGTAACTTTCTCTAATTTAAAATGTTATTCTAAATTTCAAATTCAAATTTAAATTCAAATTCAACAGAAACTTAACCATCCATTGCATTGAACTAAAATTGTAACGGCTATTTAGAAGAAATTGTTGTAATAGAATAGCCACTTGAAGTCTAGTCGTCGTTGAATAAAGTTCTAACCATCAAAGTCGTGTTTTTTCATAAAAGTTCTCAGGCAAAAACGCTTGCCTGAACAGTCGGTATGTAATTTCGGGATGCCATCTAAGAAAGCCAATCAATCAAACTGGACCAGGAATTCTCTCTTCAATGCTAAACTAGTTTTCGATATTGTTTTTTAGCAAGTTCAAAAGCCAGGGTACGAAGTTCAGTCTCACTTAATCCAAACAATGACTTTTCTATGCATTTAATATATTGCTTTTCTTCTTTAGTGAGAGTTGGCCTGTATCCTCCCAAAAAAAATTTTACTGCTCTATTACCAGTATCTGTACTTCTTCTGGCAAGACTAACATAATATTCTCATGTTGATTTGGGTACGCTGTTCATTTCTGTCCATTAGCCTTACGTGCTTGTCGTATTTCCTGAAAAATTGGAATACATCGGCTATCAACCACACTGTAAAAAATAATTACTACGATAAAACTAGGGAATTAGGTTTCCTAGCATTAAAACAGTAATATTACTTCACGAAACGAAGTAAACTAGCGCGATTTACTCATAATAAAGCAAAACTGTCCCAAAAATGTAGTAAAAGTTGACTCTGCGAGTGAATAAGAATACTTAATATTGTAGTAAAATTTGTTCGTCTGGTAGCAAGGTTTAACATGGTTGTATAGTAAAATTCACATGGAAATGTAGTAACGTTTACTTGATTCTAATGTAACTTTGCTACTACGGTAAAGTAAACTTTACTCTAACTTGAATTAATTTCATTGAATGTTGTATACAACATAATATTACAAATAAATTCCTCCGTGTTGTAGGATATGTCAAGATCTCCCTTAAAAGAGTGCAGTGTAATAAAGGCTACTCCTTTGGGGATGGCTTAAACAGATTGAAACGAATGAAGGGATTTATTTATTCATATAAATGTGTGTGGCGGTTTACATATCAAATTGTAATATTAAATCACTTAGCTTCATTGATTACTCAAAAAGTAACCAAGAGTAAGTATGAGAAAGTATCCAAAGGTTACTACCAACTTTTGAGATCAAAATACCATTATTCCGCGACAGTGAAACCGAACTCAATTCTAAACTCCTCATCCTCTTCCTCAGTTTAGCACTAAAGCTCGTGAAGTAAGGCAAGGTTATGACTAGTGCCGTGGGTAGATTTAAACCCGCAAAAGTTGTAATTATGCTGAAGTAACTAAAGAGTAAAAAGGAAATAGTGTTGTTTTGCTTTAAAGAAAACTTCGAATATTGATAAAACTTGAAACCGAAAGGTGTGAGGGCGTACCATATCGTAGTACGCCACAATGTGCTTTAGGCACAAATAAATACATACATATAGAGCACAACGCTACTTTTGCTGGGTATGGCTTTTATTGTCATGCGCACAAATTTTCCGCATGCCTACTATGTCGATTGTATCGAAATTACTCGTTTTTAGAGTAATATTGTTCTTCGATGTAAATTTAATCTTCGACGTAGTAAAAATACTGCACTTCATAATACTGTTCCTATTAAGGGGAAGGAAAATTACTACACACTCTTAAATTTTATTTTAAGTGTGGTAAATACGCTGGAAACAAATAAAATCCTCGAGTTTACTCCCCATAGTGCAAATTTAATAAATCATTTCTAGTAAATTTCACTTGAAAATTGTGGTAAATTTCAACGGATTTTTTACAGTGCACCCAAAAAGCACTTTCATGACGAGATACCATTCCGTTCTGCTTCCCTACTTTCGTTTCAATAGAAAGAAAAACGCATTATATTATGATAGAAAGTGGTATTACACTATTGGTAGCAGTTAGCGTTATTTTACCGTAATTAAGTGTTACAAAACTAAACAACTAAATCAATTTTTTCGTACTAAATCTTTTGCTTACTAGTTGGCACGACTTTAAAAAAAGAAGTAGTACACAGTAAAAAAAATTATTCGAAAACTGATATAAATATCTTACGTTGCCCTAAGTCTCATTTTGTCCCGAATTCCCCCAAAGACGGGGCTTACAAAGTGAAATACAAGAAAAAATAACAAAAGATGCCGCCACAACTCAATAAGAAGATAGCTCTCGAGTAGGCTTATCGTCAACCGAAAACAAACAGCACTGAAAACGACAGTTTTGGACTCTTCTCATTCTTATCTGTCCGTAGTTGATATGTTTGAGCGGAATTGCGCGAGCACGAAAGTGTGAGCCGCGTTTAGACCGTCCAAAAACGATAACAAACACGCAAATTATTGAAAAAACCCACCGTGTGATATTAAGTGACCGTCGAATAAAAGTGCATCATACAGAAGTGTGTACAGAATTTTGAATAAAGAATTGAATATGAAAAACCTCACATTTACTAGCACCTCAATAAAATCAAAACGGTTGACTATTTCCGGAGACCTTTTCACAAGATTGCAACATGTGATTTCTGGAGCTACCGTTCAACTCCTAAAACCAAAAAACAAAACAATCCAAAGAATGGATTCTTAGAACATTCCCATCGCCAGACCAGAAAAAAAGGTTTTATATGCCACCATCACCATTCCTGATGGTGACTGCCTTTTGGAGTTCACGTGGTATAACAAAAAAGAAAAAATAATAAATTGTGAACATTGTGCCAATCTTCTCACCAATGAAGCAACAAAATATGAGACAAGCACTCTCATTTGGTCAAAAAGAACGTATTTTTCCGTATCGCTCTGTTCAAAAATCTGCCTCACAGCGATTTCCACCTAATTCCTACCTCCAGGAAATGATTTGATGGATAGATCGACTTACAAAACGGCCATCACAGTTTTAGAAGAACAGCGGACTTAGAAACACACCTACAAAATTGTTTTTTCTTTATGAGGGCAAGAACTTTTCGAATGACCCCTTGGACCCCTTGAAACTCTGATTTGAAAACCCACTACCCATGTAAAAAATAAAGTCAACCGCGATAATTTATTTCTTTCTTTAAAAACACACATGCACATATTCAAAAGATTTCTTGTCCTTTTCAATAAGCATAATGGGCTCCGTGTCCTACGAATGACGTATGTACTAAGGGTGCGGCGGCAACAGCAGTCCTGAAATCAAAAATGAAAATAATTGATTGAAATTAATTTTGTCTGGAAGGAT
The DNA here is from genome assembly GCA_006980735.1 of Dasypogon diadema. Classification (NCBI taxonomy): domain Eukaryota; kingdom Metazoa; phylum Arthropoda; class Insecta; order Diptera; family Asilidae; genus Dasypogon; species Dasypogon diadema. Next base: position 17,811 of record QYTT01091951.1, on the reverse strand, counting down.
TTACTTGTAGGCCAGAGGAGCAGGTGCAAGAGAGGCGGCCAGACCATGGCTTACGGCACCAAATCCTAGAAGAGGACCACCTATAAGAAAAAAAAACCAGAATTTTACTAATGTTACATATTACGTTTAAAAAAATAAATTGAAGATTGCAAAATTGTCTGCTACAGCTCTGTTCAAGATACTTTCTTTTCCCAACGTGGTCGTTTTTCACTGAAATTTCTGCCACATATTTTACCTCAGCCACAGGATTTCTGCAGTGAAACTGGACCAGCTACCCACAGTTTTGATATTCTATGCGATATTATTGTATGTATATGTATATATTTAATATACATGATGAAGAGAATAACTTTTTGGCCTTTATTGCAGTGCAAGTCATTCCAATTAATGTGTCTTGCAGGGAAGCTGAATTTTATGAAATTGTAACTGGGTTCATTAATCAAGGGTAAAATTCTTTCCAAGGTATTTATGAGGGGCGTACAAATGATGAGTGAAAAACGTTCAGGAAATGTGGTGGAATTTTTGTGAAAGAAGGTATCTTTTGGTATCTGAGCAAAAATCGTTAAAGTATTGAATATTCATTCCAATGGTGAAAAGAAAAAAGTTCTTATTGAACCCAATTGAATTTAGTCTTTATGATTACAGCAGTAAAACTTTGTAACTAGTCTCACCGATGAACTAAAGGAAATTACAATAAAATTTTCCATCATCAAGGAAAAATACTGTCCCTAAAACATTTGCAATTTCAAAGTAAAATTGATCAACAGTTGATAAAAGCGCTGAACTTCGAAAACTTTCCAGGAAAAAGAAAGTATTTTTGTTAAAAGTATACAGAAAGATGGAAATAATTGACCTGTGGGCGGCAAGTACATTTTCACGGTAAAATCTACAGTAAAAAGGCCACCAATAAAGAAAATCAAATACTCCTATATTGTTTCCCTTGAGGGTGGTGTAGGTGAGCTCTGTGGATTATTTTTAACGCAATTACCCGGTAAAAAAAATCTCTAAACCATTTATTGCTTTTAGAGGATATTTTCAGTCCACTTATATAAACTTTAACCTTGCCAAACGTTATTCCTGAATAGTACACTGAAAAGGGAGGTACTTGAAACTTGAGAAAAGACACGCTCTTGTGAAAAGACACGCATCACAATTATTATTAGATAATATTTAAAAGGATAAAAATTTTAAAAACTTACCATGGGCAATGGATAATGCTGGGGCAGCCGCAACCTTAACGGCAGGAGCGGCTAAAGCTGCACCATAGTGATGTGCTGTAGCATAACCGGCCAAAGCAGGAGCAGCATAAGTATGTGCAGCTATAGCGGGTGCAGCAATTGCCGGAGCAGCATATTTAATAGCTGCTGAACCTAAAAGTGCTGGAGCAGCATATCCATGAGCAGCGTAAGCAGGAGCAGCATATCCGTGAGCAGCGTAAGCAGGAGCAGCATATCCGTGAGCAACATAAGCAGGGGCTGCAATTGCTGGCGCAGCAATTTTTACAGCAGGAGCTGCTAAAGCTGGGGCAATTGCATGGCCTATTGTTAAAAAAGGTTAGTAAAAAATAACTTAAAAGTATCATAACATTTTTAATATATACCGCTATATCCAGGAGCATATCCTAAGACATCATTACTAGCTCGAGAACTCGAAACTCTTACAGACGAATGAGCTGAATCAACTGCTTTGGTATATTGAGATAAGGAGTTTTGTCCATACAAACCCTGAAATTTCATACATTTTGAAGGAGGCTCAAAGGTTTGAATCATACAAATATATTACCTTAACGGTTTGTTCATGAGAACTTCCAACAAATGCACCATCAATACTAGGCGCAGAAATCGTATATGCAGCAGGTCCTCCTGCATATGCGCTAGCCACCAACACAGCCAAAATAATAATCTAATAATTAAAAAAAAAGTGTATGATAGAACGTATCACAGTTAAAAGATTAAGGGATTGGCAAATGCAATAAAATATCTCATATATTATTCAGAGCGATCATAATTATCGAGTAAAAAGCAGTGATCAAAAGCTTTCGCTGAATATTACTAAAATGCCGGCGTACCACAAAGCTCTTATTGTCCAAAAATCTTTTTCTACTCTTATCACTCAATTCCAATCCAATTCACAGTGTTGACGATGACAATACCCTTGATTTCGCTACTCGACTACACTATTGACTGTGGTAATGCATTAGGTAATGTATTTTCTTACACGTTTCTCGATGTTTCGCAGTTTTCGATCATTACCTCGTAATGCAGAAAGTAATGCCTCTATTATAATTCTTTTGAATCTTTCTTCCTATTACCACTAACGTTCTATGAAACTGCTGGTAATGTATGGTAATTACAAAATCATAAACTTGATATTAATGGGGAAGCTCTTGCTTTCCCTACTGCGATGTGTCACAACGGAAGGTGTATAGTTGTTGACGTTTTAATGTACCTATACTGTATGTAAAGCAATTCTCTCTCGATTATGAGAGAATCAATGTGGGAAGTGAACCATGGGATGGATAGCTGGTGTACATTAATACTCGTATATTTGTATGATATTAATATTATTATATTTATATACATTTAAATTACGTGTTTGCGGCGTATCAAAATACTTACCGTAGAGATTACAAAAAATATAAAATAAATTATAAGAACATAATTGATCCACCCACCTGAGGGATATAGAATTTGAAATTTAAACTATTTTAATTATAAGACTACTACAACGTTCAGTTATAAATGCCTAAATCTAAACACGATTGGCCTTGAATTATTCAAATAATTAACAAAAGTAGGAACAGATTATCTCTATTTTTTTAGCTATTTTAGAAAATCTAATATGTATTTCTTGAAATGTCCAATCTGATACCATACTATATTCTCTTTGCGGTCTGAATGTCAGTAGCCAAATAAACCACAAAGTGGAATTAATTTTCTTTACTCACAAAGACAAAAAGAAAGATCTCTTTTTTTTACAAAACTTTAACCGAAAACTCATTATGCAAATTTCCTGGGTTTTTTGGGGATAACAAAGGAAATATTTGGTTAGCAAAATTAAAACCGAACAGGAAAAGTTAAATGACTGTTGCCTTTCAAAGAGCACGTAGAAGTCGTCAAGCATTAACATTTATCGATAAATTTAAAATCCTGTTCCATTTAAAAGGTCAGTTTTAATCCATGAAGTTCGCATTTATTAAAAGGTTAATTATTTACCCCGAAACAAGGCATACACATTTTCATAGTAGAATAGGATTATTTAATGGAAAGTTTCGGTGCCTACTATTATTGAGTTGCACACCTCAGTAGATACATTCGCCCAAATTGCCTTGAAAATTTCATTGCTTACAGAATGTGAGGAGATTTTGCTGCTTCAGCTTTTAGGGCTTTAAAGGATGGCATGTAAAATCAAATGTTGCGTCCCATAACTAAGATAACAGATGTTCGCAATTCTAGGCCTTGCTATGCATTATATTACATTTTCTTTTTACTGAGGTTTGGTTTGCTTTGACGAGAGAATTCACCTTTCTTTAAAATGCTTGTTTTCCATTGCTCTATGTTCCATATGTAATATACAGTGCGTCACATAATTATAGAGCCACCGCAAAATTTACCACTTTCAAACTTCCTTTAAGAGCTGATGTTGGTCTATTCACAAGTTACAATTACCCGATGAAAAGAAAGAATAGTTAACATAAATCTATACCATTATCAGTATAAATTAGAAAATAATTCAACAAAGTTTTCTTACATACTGTCTCAAAATTATAGAGCCACTTCACAATAATTAAATTTATTGATACTTAAGACTAATATTATGAAAGAAACTTAAACTTTAGTAAGCAATTGGCCCTCCATTTTTATGTATGACCTGGAAAATGCGGTTTGGCATACTGTCTACCAAGTTTTGCAAGACAATGGGCTCCAATGCTTCCCAGACTTCGGATATTTCCACTTTCAAAGAATTTACGTCTTCGTACGTTTTACTGTTAGCGTAAATCCGACGTACAATTATTCCCCACAAATTTTCTACTGGGTTGCAGTCTGGTGAACGGGCTGGCCAGTCAAGAACCGTAACTTTATTTCGCTCGAACCATTTTTTAGTGTCGATGCTGGTGTGTATGGCGGCGTTATCTTGTTGATATATTAGTTTTAATCGTCGATGCTTCCGCAAAAATGGCAGCAAGCTACTTTCTAGGACATTCTGATAATCCTTACTGTTCATTTTTGAGGAAGTGAATACCAAATTCAGCTTCCCGTGAGCGCAAAATGCCGCCCACACCATACAATTTCCGCCACCGAAATTTCTTTTTGAAAAATATATAGGCTCCTTTCGTAAGTCACGCCAATAATTGTTGTAGCCATCAGGTCCGTCCAAACAAAATTTTTTTTCATCGCTGAATATTACCTAAATAATACTTTGTTATAATTGTTTGCAAGCTTTCAGATTTTGTATAAATAAATAAAACACTCGCACCACTCGGTGCTTAACTGACCAGATTCCATTGCCGGTTCATGTTCAATCTCGCAAATTCTAACCTCTTTTGTTTATGAAGAGGCGTAAGAAACGGTGCTGACAACATTTTAGACGGTACAATGTTCGGATTATTTTTTATAACCCGCCGAATTGTTTCCCTCGACACATTTAGCTCACATTCGTTTCGAATCTGTGCAAGAGATTTTGTAGAATTCGAAGCTGTAGCAATGATTTTTCTTTTATCTCGTGGAGAGAGTTTGGATGGACGGCCTGGACGTTTTTTCGTCCCATACTTTTCCGGATTTGCTAGAAAATTCTGTACCACATGGTGCGATCGGTTTATTTTGCGAGCAATTTCCCGCATACTGTCACCAGACTTCCAATACGCTTCTATCATTCCTTTTTCTTTAGGTGTTATTTTATATTTATAGTACCGTACCACCACTGAAACTGCTTGCATGTGCACTGATGACGAATGCCAAACAAACATTTTATAACTTTAAAGCAATAAGAAACTAAGAAATGCCAAAATTAGCAATTGGCTCTATAATTATGTGACGCACTGTAGTTGAAGCAGTCTTTGAAATTAAGCTATTATTTGACTTTATAGAATTGTGCATTCGGCATTAATAATATCACAGCTCATAAGTGACTGATACAAAATATTTGGTAACTTCAATGCAATTTTTGAGGCATTCTCAGCTGAAATATTTCCAGTGAAAAGCAAAAGTGTATCTTAAAACATTTTCGCGTTGCCTGGATATCGCCAATGTATACTATTATTGTGTCGATCGAAGCAAAGTTTACATCACGCTTGAGTGTCTCGCTTAGCAATCATAGGAATCTCATTTCTTCATATTATAAGTAGAAAATGATCTATCACTTTATCTACAATTACTACAAGGAGTCAAAATCTGGAAACTGAGGATAACTTTAATAGCCTGGCTTCTTTAATATAACGATAGGTGTTAACGCGTGTAATATAAGGCACCATTTCCAAGGACTTACATAGATACATTCAACTTTCGTGTATCTTCTTTTTATTTTCGTGGAGTGGGCAACGCAACTGGATCTGAAAATTTTCCACCACGATTTATTAAATCGTTATTCGCTACCATCAGCAGTTATATTTTTCACATAGTCAATTCATGTTTAACTTCCATCTTTTTTCCCCCACTGTCTGGAAAGTGACAACAAGTCTTCCAATAGCAAAAAAGTCTTCCTCAAATTTTCTGCCAATTGATAAATTGATTGTTGTGCCATTCCTAATATATAATAGATCATTGGGATGTAAGTATCTTGGTTCTACTGGATTTTTCAAAAACTTTCAACTGTGTTGATCATTGCATTCTATTGCAAAAAGTCCGTACCTTCTTTGGCTAATGTAAATCTAAAGTATCTTTATTCGGTAATTTTTAATCAGGATTCAAAGTCAATAACACTTTCTCCTTTGCATTACCTTTAACCTGGGATGTATTTCAGGGCTCCATATTGGGACCGCTGCTTTTCAACATATGGCCTTCCAGAAATGGTTTTGGCTCCTGGAGGATTGTTTGTTATGCATTAATTCTGATATGGATAAAATATATACCTAGTGCAGGTGTTACAAACTGGATTTGTGAGTAAAATCTCCAACCTTGGGAATTATTGTGAACATATAAACGCAGAATATGGAGAATTTATGTTAGACTGCGAAAGCTCTGGCTTTCCAGCTAGTATTTTGCCTTCCAGCGTCCGCTTTCAATTAGTAAAAGCCTTGAATTTGGCTCATTTTAATTATGGTAGCTCGTAACTTGTTTATGGTTTACAAAGGCTCGACCAAGTCTCAAGTCTCTAGCTCTAATAACTTAAAAAAATCCGTAGGCACTCAGAAGGAACAACTCAGTAATTGATTCAAGCTTCAAGTTTAAAAGTGCAAAAGCTAAGCAAACAATATGACCAAAGGACGAATTCCTTAATGGCAGAGAACGGAATAGAACACAATCCCTTATTCTCGATATGTATATTAATTTCATACACCAGGTATAAATCCGGTTTTACTATCTAATACCATCAGTAGTGGCGCTATTATATAGTGGATCTAAATACTTTAACTGCAAACCAAAAGCGTACAAACCAAACAATTTTTGCCCATCTCCAGAGTTAATAAGAAACAGAAATTATGTTAATTCCCAAGGAGACAGCTATCACTTAACCGGAGAATTATTTCACTGTCATCAGAGTAGACATTTTGTTCGCAACTAAAACAAACCTTAATCCTTTAATTAATGAGTGAGATAATGTGTGAGCTCCGAAGTAAGCCGATTTAAAGGGGTACACATTCAGGACTAATGCACAAATTTTTACCCATCACTATTCCCACAAGTATCGTGTTCAAGGAAACTCATAGTATTTACACTTTAGGTCACTTACATATTTAAAAAGTATCGGTTGTGTTTAGCATGTGAATTTCTTATTTTGTAAAGTGAAGAAAGCTTTAAATTTTTCATGAAGTGAGTGCCTATCTCAGGATAGAGGAAAATTCACAGAGCAATAAAAGTTATAATATAAAAATAAATTATGAGGAGTGGTTATACTTCGTGTATTGGATCGCATAGAATATTTTATTCTTGAGAATAAAAAGGTATATACTAAAAAATAGAATGTTTTCATAGCAATGAATTCGACTGCTAAAGTGAGAGGGTTTCTCCGGCTTAGATATGACATTGAAACTCCCACAATATGATTACAGAGGCGATTGGCCAGGTAACATATGTTTCTACAAAAACAAAAATCCCAATGGAAATGTATTCCAATGGTTTTTTTTATAAAAGGTTTTATTTGTTCCAGAGATTAACACTGTCTTGAGAATGGATTCCTGCGACGAAAGGACGGTGCATCATTAATTCAAGAAGTGTAGCGACAGAGGCTTCCTTATACTCGCCCAAAAGAAATGTTCTGCATATGTTTTTATAGCATGAATAATGGCAAGAAACTTGAGGAACATATTCTTCTCATATAATACTATCATTCAAACGAAAGAAGAAGAAAAACAGAATTTGGAGCTGATAGGTGGTCTTTCCCCCTTAAGTACTATGTTTGTCACAGCGACGACATTTCCCATACAATATAAACGTTACTATCTCAGTAGGAAATGTGTTCATTACTTCATTAATGACACTTAATATACATTCCCAGCTTCAATAAATTTTAACGCAGGGATGTCATTGAAAATTATTAGTTACCCTTGGGTAACTATTCTTTCACTGATTCATTGAAGGAAATGTAAGGGTAAAAGCAACATTATTTTTAGTTTTATTCTACTTTTTTCCTAAACATTCGAAAGGTTTCGTACAGAATTAAGAATCAAATACAAATTAACACGAAAGCGCAAATTTTTTTAGTACAATACTTTCTGCATTACCTTGGAATTAACATTGTCTGTTGCTTTACTCTTTGCATTACCATGTCATTGATTCTAGCGACTGCTATCATTCTTCGATGAAATTATTCATTATTCTGTTCACTAATGGTTAGATTTCCTATTGGAAACATTTTTTCTTTACCGATCACTATCAGATTTGTGTATTGTACCCATTGTTTATACCACGTCTTCCCATACAGTAACCATTTCGTTGGTATGAGTCTTTCAGACCCTTTAGAATTTAAAAATTGTATAACATTATTTAATATTATTTATTATCCTTGTGTTTATAACAAAAAACACAAAACCCGCTCATTTTTTGTTAATTCAACAAAGCTTTGAAAAAGATCCGGACCCTATCAGGCTAACAGTTCTGACCCAGGTCGGGTAAATTTTTAAATCGGGCCGATAATAAATAGATAATAATATAATAGTAATATATGAGATTAGTAAATTATATTTAATAAGAAGTAGTTGTGATATAAAGTTTTTAAATAATTTAGTTATTGTTTCTGTTATTATTTATATTAATTTATTATTTTCCAGTTACGGTATCATTTTTTGTAAAAGAATGAAAGAATAAATTATAAGATGTCTCATATTACGCTACAAAATACATAGGATCCCCATGAAATGGGTGCATCCTGGCAAAATTGTCGAAACCAGACGGGGCATGCCTTATCAAGGCGTAAAATAAGTGCATCAAATCAGGGCCGGTCCCATTGGAAAAATCCTACTTGGGCATTTCATATTGGGAACTGATGAGGGCCTCACAGGAACTTCCTAATATGGCATACCGTCCTACAGGCTAATCTGGCCCTAAGGGTGTTAGGACATGGCCTTATAAATTTATGTTCGGGAATCCCCATGCGAAGTCAGGCAATATTTGGTTTTAATAAATTGTTAGTTAAAATCCTGATTACAATTTTTGAACATACTTGCTCCTTTTCTCTTTAAAATTTTTATGATTTAGTTATATATGGTTTTTATTCAGGGTACGATATAAGGTTAGACCTTTGTACACATTTCGTAATTAGATTTATTAAACTTATTTTATGGGTAAAGTAGTTTGTATTGCGCGAATTCCTGTACACAAGATACCATCTTTATTTTCTACTCAGGCACCGATGTTAGATTCATGTGAGTTTGTATGGTATTTCCCAGTTTAACACATGCTCCTTTACTATACTATTGTCATAGTAACATCTGTAAATTTCTTATATCGTCAAAACACCAATAAACCAAGGGCATTTATTATTGGATCATTTTTCCTGGAATAAATATTTTTAATTACATTAAACATGACGCAAATTACTTGATTTGAAGTTTCCCTTCCTCTGTCTCTCTAAGCACCTGAATTCACATGTACATCGTATTATTTGGAAATTATATTAAGTGATATAACGCCTGACTTTCTGTGAAAATATTTCGATTTGTTTCAAACAATAATGCTCTGAATTTGCAATTATTCAAAAATACATGAATAAATCATATATGACTTGTTTTGCATACCCAGAATTTCACATTTTTAGAAAGTTCAAACCACTAATTAAGCAATTTGCCGCACCATCAAATATAAACGTGATGCTGATAGAATTAATAATTAATGAATAACATAGTTCACGAATAATTTCATTCACATCCACTTGCTACAAATTTACCAAAAATAAAGCATTCTACGTAATTCCACTTGAAGCTACCCACCAACTTTGATGCCTGATGGGAACTAATTTGTTTACATGGATGGAAATTAGCAGAACTGCATCACTCCTCTATCCACTTGCAACAACGTTTAATTCATATTCAGTTTCACATGCAACTGAATGCATGATTTGTGGGAGTGAAGACTTTATTAATTGCAAGTTTTTCTATGTGACATAGAGGTGTGTCGTCTGCAATGAACCCATATAAGTAAATTTCCTTTGAAACATGGGAGCGGAAGGTTTTCTGCAATGACATATAATCTGATATGCTCTTAATGGTATAATTCAGTTCATTTACCACTTATTGCGACATAGGTCGGTTTTTGATGGGAATTTAATTTCAATTTCATAATATTAACACATTTTTCATGGAAATGAAATGTTAATTTCGTAATTATTTTTGCAATGATAAATTAACACATTCCCTTTATTGTTTTCACTATATGAACTCTTCATTAAGCTGAATTCATTCTTATGGTGTAATTTCTTGTCTGCAAAAAACTTTGTAACATTACTACGTAGTCTAGATAAAATAGACTTTGGAATCTCTTTTGGTTGCACTCTTCAAATGAAATATATTGGACAATACTGAACACAATACTTTAGCTATGCACCTACAGCTAGCGATATTATACATATTTCCCTTTTTTCACTACAACAATATCTGGGCGATTTGCAGTGTTTCTCTGCCCCAATATATCTTAAAATTTTTGTTTCCATATCTAAACTAAGTTTGATTGGATTTTAATGCAATGGTTATGTCTCCTATATATTATATTTCCAGCAAACAAGCATGTAGCATCGAATGAAATGTCTTCCTTGAGCCAAAGTCCACTATTCCAAGGCTCCTTGTTATTATTAAATCCTACTATTTTGATTTTTAGTAATTTCTTTACTTTTAGTAAATAAAATATCAATGTAATTTAGCAGTAAATAGTAGTAATTTAGCAGGCAAGTGATAAGTCTAAAATTTATAGAATTTAGGAATACACCTCCTCTAACTATTGAATATGCGTTACTGATGAAGGCATTAGTGCCGGATCTCGTATAACTAACTAAAATCATATAAAGGCATTTAAATTTCTTCAAAAAAGCTCACATATCAACTATGGGCCCCCAATCACAGAATAAGGACTAAACGAGAAGTCTCATCAGGAACGAAAAATTGTTCTATGAAAATGAAAGCTTTACACTTCGTTAAAACCCATCATATAAATCAATGTGCGGTTTGACTGTTCTTCCCGATATCTCGCTAAATAACAACAACAAAGAGCATCCGCCCACCACCACCCACTGCTTTGCAATTCAGTAATCTGGTATTTGCATCCGACTGACTCACAATGGGGTTTGATTAATTACAAAGTTGTAAATAAAATTTTCAAACATTTTATTTCTACTACCGAAGGTGATTTGAAACAGAAAACGTTTGATAAAATTAACCAACAGATTAAAATAAAATAAACTTGTTTTGTAGAAAATTTAAAGGGGATGAATTTTGCTCAAATTTTTGTACTATTTGTCTCAAGCAAATTTACGATAAAAAAAAATATTACCGAATGTTCCACATGCATTCTTAGTTACCCCAATCTACTTTATATACTATAATCTTTTAAAAATCATTAAAATTTTTACGTGGTAATAAAATTGTATCAAAAAATGAATTCTTATAAATTGCTATTATTAGATAAAAAAAAGTAATTCAAAATTTCCACAACTAATT
>QYTT01091943.1:38195-71968 GCA_006980735.1 Dasypogon diadema | reverse complement strand
ATTCTCAGAAACGAGTAAAAGCAGAGGAAAGAAGGAAAAAAGAGAGAGGAAGGAAATTAAGAATGGAAGAAGGAGACCAATGAGGAACGAAGAGAAAAAACCGGGAAAAAGAAACAGAAAAGAAGCTCGTCAAGAAAATGGCTAGATGCCTCAGTGAGTGTACATAATATGAGGGCCTAAGTCTCCAACATACTTCGGAGATCTAGTCTTACTGTCGGTACCCAAATATCTCGGATTTTTTGCCTAAACGCTGTACTGCATAGATCACTGGGTTCCTCCTGTGGTTTGGCGCAATACCATAAAAATACATGGTTCACATTAAAGCAAAGTAAACGAAAAGACTGCCAAGGAGTAGAGGAACAGAGACCGCGATAATAGAAAAACGCGTTAGAAAATAGTGAGAAGGGAGAGGAAGTTATTCACTTTTAATAGTAGACTCCTTTGAAGAGTAAACAGATGCAGGAGGCATTAAACAATTCTCAATTTTTTGATTTTTCCACGAAAATAAACCTCCAATCAGTCATACGTGGATAATACCAGTAACATCGCCACACCAGTCAACAACAGAATGTCCTTCAGACACCACACTCATCCCTAAAGATGACATGCTGGTGCGGCTAGCACTACGGCTTAGGGTAATGTCGTGGGTTAAACACAATTCTGCCCATCATTCTCTATTCATAATCAAATTTTCATGCTGTGCCGGTCGGGAGAAAGAAAAGATGGTGAATGGACATAACAGGGGAAAATTGTGATAGTTGGTTCCAGATAAACTCTCTGGGTCTAATCAGCAACAGAGAGCGAATGTGAATTCTTCTTTGCTTTTAAACTAAAAAATTAATTACTTCTGATTCGAAGAGAAACTTATTCTAGACGTTGATGTATTAGTATATGCCAGCAGCAGCAGCTAAAACAGCCAACAGCTAAAACGTCGAAAAAACAGGTTGTTCGCCCTCTAAGAAGAGAATCTCCGTGGAAAGGTGAAGACGTTTATTTTTCTTTTAAGGTGCAAATGGAATTTTTCTTGTATATCGCCTAAAAATGATTTTGTATGAAGGGTACTGAATCTTTTGACCCACAAAATAATTTCCAAGATGAAACAAAACTGGGAAACATCGCATGGAATTTTTTTCACCAAAATTCTAATTCATCCGAACTAGACGCGATGGTTTCGTTCAAAATGAGATGGAATGGATGTGAATGTAATCACTATGAACCATGCATCTGAAATCTGAACCAAACAATCTCAAAGGAGGTAGTAGAATAAGAAGTGTGACCGCTTTAGATAAGGTCTCTGTCAGAATAACGCTCGGTCATATAAGTCCAGGATGACAGGAGCAGTTTGAGTGGAAAATAGTGTCCATTCACCCGCCATATTCATCGTACGCAAGTGATACCAGAGTATACCCGGTCGAAGAGGGGTAAAGAGAAGAAAAAGAGCGAAAAAAGATAGCAGAATTCAGTCGAGTAAAAAAGGTACAAGGAAAATGTGTTACACTACCAAAAATATTCAAAGTAAAAACGAATAAAGGAAAAAAAAGAAAAGAAATAGCTCGAAGTTTGTGCTGGTAGGTTTAGAGAGGGAACCAAAAAGGAAGATGAGAGATTGAAAAGATGGGTAACTGAAGTACATTTTTCGGGACATTAAAAAAAAGAAAAGGACCGTAAAATGTAATTCTGACAAAATAAAAAATATTGTTGAAAGGACCAAACAGTTCCTTCATTTGCTTGATCCTTCCAACCCTATCTTTAATTTTTTATTTATTTTTAATTGCGTAAAACTGAAGCAAAAGAATAGGAAAAGGTCCAAGTGAGCATTTTAGAGAACGGAAAAGAAGGCATTAGTAGTTCAAATCCAAATACAGAACAAGAGAAGGAAAATTGTACAAGAGGAAGAAAGGATCAAAAGGTAGTTCTTCAAAAATAAAATAATAATTAAAAATAGTTAAGAAAAGAGAGAAAAGGAAGAGAAAAGCATCGAAGATAGAAATCAAAATGCAAAAAGACAATCATTGTCTCTTACCAGTGATATGTTCAGTCTCGAAAATGTTACTGGATAAATCTGTTTACAATTGCAGATTTTTTGCAACTCCTCTACATCAGTAACACTTTTAAGTGTATTGGCACTATTTGACCATGCAGCACTGCCAGATAACCAAAATATTGCAAGAATTGTTGTCAGCATGAAATCCTATAAAACGAACAAGATGTACAAACTGCAAAATGAATGTTTCTTTCTACAGTATAGAAGTTATTTACCGCTAATGGAATTTCACTTTTAGTCCTGTACAGCTCATCCAGCCCAGCATAAACTGCTATTATAAAAATACAATACAATAAAGATAGCACTCCAGTTGCAACGTAGAATTGAGCATCTGACGATAGATCAGCCGAGATCACGTAATCTGTATTATTTCCTCTCAGACAAATTTTCTTCTCAATACGAAATGGATAATCGAATTCAAAGGATTTTTGTCCGTCTGCACAGTTCATAACGAGGGTTGCTACGAAATTTGTTGTTGTTGCAAATGCGGCTATTGCAAATATCTAGAAAATTCGTTTGTTTGACTTCTGAAGTATTTTTTTTTCTTTTTGCTTTTTTTTCTTACTTACAAATTGTAAAATCCGCATAACACCGCGCGGCTCTTGAAATGCAGACCATGAATAGAGCATGATAACGTCTGTGTTATATATTTGCAAAAGGAAAAAAATACTTTTTATTATTTGGTTTTTGTACTTTTTTTAAAAGAAAAAAAGCGTTCTGCTTGTCTGGAAGATACGTGCCCTGGTAGTATACTAATAAATATCCCGAGACAACTCTTCCCCCACTAATATCAATATGAAATCCAAATATAGATAATATCAGGCGAGGATAGAACACAACTGCTACTTCTGGTCCCAAGACAAACCCCCCTCAAAATGCCTACTGGTTATGAAGAGATATTTTTAATTACTATGAGCACGAGCAATTCCCAACCCTGCAAGAGAGTTGTAAAAAGCACAGCTATCAACCAAGATAATGTGATGGCAAAACCCTAAATAGGAGGAGCTGGGCAGAACGATCCAAAAGGCATACTCTATTGAAATAATTTTTGTCAATATTCTCCAGATGACGATCAACTCTCATATTATAAATCACCTCCGTCTGCACCCTCAGAGAAGTGAATGGACAATAGAAGAGGCTTTACTAGATGAGCCAGAGTATATCAAGAAATTCTGTAACATAACCTATCCTTCAGAAGGATAATATAGGGCCTCTCTGTGAATCGGCGACCATTGCAGACATATTGACAAAAGCATGGCCATCTTATTCTGACAATCACCCCTATCATGCTATCAAACAGAACGGAAAAATTTGTTGAATTCCTTCCTTTTGTTGTTGTACATAAAGTGGTTTTGGAACTTTTTCTGTTCTGAACGGATACGACAATAATGCTGAATACTTCGATAAAAGATCACCCGAAAAATCTCCCATTAACTCGAATTCCTTCAACAAGAAAAACCTTACAGGTGCAGCCCAGCCTATGCCGAAAAATCAATCATCGCTGCAGCTGGCCTTAAGGTCTTTCAGGGAATTGGGGATGCCACTTCCCCCTGAAAACTATTGTCCAACGCAATTACAGACTCCTTGTCGTCTACATTCCTGTTCCCGTGAGTAATTCCCCTCCGACGAATACCTACAAATGCTGGAGGAACATTACACCTTCATCTGGATGTTTACACTGGACGGTTAGAAGTCTGATAACACATCTTAAGCGGTTTTTCTTTTTCCTTAGTTCCGTCCTGCAGAAGGATTTTCGATAGAGGATGCACACATGGAACCAACAGTTGCTGTGCAACCAACAACCAAGAAAACAGAGAATAATTTTAGTAAAGTTCCGAACAGGCTCTATACGTTTGACCCACTCAATTCTAATCCAGTGGCTTCGCCGTAAAAAAACAGTTCTCGTCCTGTAGAATTGAAAGTTTCGCAGTAGGAGTAGATCCGCATTAATAACAATTGTTTATGATAGTTTATTATCACAAACTGGTTCAATTTTAAATTTGTTGCATTTTTTGAAAAACTTTGCTATATTTTTGTTCAAGTCCGCGGCAACCCTAACCGCAAATGCGATCCAAAATCTTGGAGGCGATCGTCAGAATGCTGGTTGGTCTCGTCACTAGTCAGGCGTGTAATTATTGAGCAAACCTAAGAAGAGCACACCGATCCGAGACGAATGCAAGCCAATTGTTTTTATTCATTATGCTAACGAAGAGGCGAGATCACTTGCCCTTGACTTCATGGGGGTTAATCAAATAAATGAACCAATCTCCCCCTGAACCCGATCGATCATCAATCTCTTCCATTCCATGAAAATTCGGGTGGGAAATCTCTGACACTGAGTCACCTAAATCCACTTCAGATACAAACTACGTAACACAGGGGGGAAAATCACTCAACCGGTAACCACATTCTTGAGACATCCAAAATGAGCCTAATTTGCATAGGTTTTCGGTAAACAAGACGAGCCACACCTTTGAAGATGCACACAATCCCTCCTGAATGTGTTCCTTCCTCGCAAGACCCCCCAAAAAACGAAGGAAAGATATTAACTCACCAGGAGATTTCGATATTTACACAATTATCTGGCGGTTCTGGATTTTAACTGGGAATGATCCCTCCGGGTAGGACACGAAATTGAAAGAAAAATAAAGGCGAAAATTCCGCCAGGAACACTAATCCTTCTTGGAGTATTTATTCTGGAAATCAATTCACCGTCACTAGAAACTGTTTTCACTGTGGAAATAAATCACTTTCTCTGCCGCAGAAATGTTTTATTTTGTCGCCAAATGTAAATAATCCGAGCCCGAGCAAACCTAAAAAAACTAGCGTTCCCTGCTGCCTTGATGTAGGGATGCGAAAACTCTGTCGATAACATTAAAATACCGATATATCGCCTTATATTGATATCTCAAAAACTGTATCGACTTTTGTACTTGCTTCTATGATTCGATAATCAGGCACTTCTGAATCGTGAGTCATACGGACGCATCATCCGCGACTCCCAATATCCCGTTAGTTCGTACAATTCATCCCCGAATTGAAACTACATAAGTTGCGTATTTTTTCCGTTTTTTGTATGTTACGGGATAACCAGGATCCGTATTGATCGACAATACAGCTAATCGCCAAGGCTGATCAGGTGGCGTCCTAACTGTTTTAATGTAACGGCATTTTCACTGTGCGTTAGTCTTAAAGAAAAGAAAAGAACCAGGGCCCAAGCAAGGGATTTATCCTGTTGTTGCTCTCCTTCACTGTTCCCTCAACGAAGGACGACGAGTGTCCACCATGTTCAGTCGGGTTGCAGTCTAAGATAAATCTGGTTTGTCCCTTTGATTAAAGTGATTATTTTTTGGCGAACTAGGACAGAAAACAAATCGTAGTTTCATGAGAATTAAGTAAACAAAGAATTTATACCATCCCTAGAAGCCATAAAAAAATTAAAACGGGATTTTCTAATCTCGAGCAACGCCATCTGTCTGTGAGTTCGTATATAAAAGGCTCCAGATTCACACAACCATGAGAAATAATGGAATCTGACACATCGTAAACAAAGTTGTGGTACTGTTGAATATTTGTACGACGTATGTAGGTTTTTTTTGCTTATTTTGCAAACTTCTAACCCGAATTTGTTGCAATATTGGAGGCAGATTTTTCGCCACTGAAGGTACAAAAATGTTGAAGCAGGCCTAAGTGGACGAGAACAGTTTTCATGTGCACAGGGGAAAAACGATAAGAAGGCGTACTTTGTTCTGGTAGGCAAAGCCTACCACCTTAGCTAGGAAACGTAACAAAAAGGAAAACGAGGAAAATGCCATACAGGGTGTCTAGACGAGATGAGTATCCAACTTGGGTATGTACCACTTTTACCACCTCCTCCTTCATAAATGGCACTTTTACACCTTCAATCCCTCGAGCAGATCGGATTAATCTTTGTGTTCAATTTGATCGTGGGGACCGGAGCCTTAACCCTTCCGGCGGTCTTTGCTAAAGCCGGCTGGTTGCTAGGGTTGGTGGTTATAGTCTTTCTAGCGTTCATCAGTTATGTGACTGTAACGTTCGTTATAGAAACGATGGCGTGTGCCAATGCTGTGATGCACTGGAGACGGCTGCAATTTTTAAAGCGGGATCGGGTAAGCCATCGTTGACAGGGGGACTTTAATCCATGTCCATTCAATGTAGGCGCTGACAGAGGACGAATTCGAGAGTGACGCACCTGAAGTGCCAACAACAATAGCCACTACGACTTCAAATGAGTTGTCCGACTCGAGTATTGAGCACACGCCACTGTTCTCGCAACGGTCCCGGTATTACGTGCTGGACAATAAGATTGAACTAGGTGAGATGGCTGGTCTATTTTTCGACGATCTCGGGAGGATCTTGTTCTACTTGTGTATTGCAATCTATTTGTATGGGGATCTGAGTATTTATCTAGCGGCGGTTTCGAAAACTCTGCGGGATGTCATATGGTAAGGAATTGCAGTTGGATGGTATTGTTGTTGGTTTTTAACCGTCTCCAATTTCTTTAGTGCATCGAATGTGTCTTCCAACGGGAGTACTGATCTCTGGGACGCCGATCCGTGCTGGGAGAATCACACACTGTCACGCTTGGACGTCTATCGACTTTCTTTGATTGGATTCGTTATGCTGTTGGGTCCGTTTACGTTTTTTAATGTCCAGAAAACGAAATACATCCAAATGTTCACAGTCATTCTAAGATGGTTGGGTGAGTAGTAGTGCCCCAAAGTGTGCAAACGTGGGATCGTATACGGTTTTAATACATTACAGCCTTCACCATCATGATTAGCATTGCGGTGAGCCGTTTGGTGACGCAAGGACCATCTGGACATCCGCAGGCCGCTAACATAATGGGACTACCATCACTGTTCGGCGCATGTGTGTACTCCTTCATGTGCCATCACTCTCTTCCAAGTCTGCTGGCTCCGATTAACGACAAGCAACGGATAAAATCCCTCATGTCGGTGGATTATGCCCTGATCTGTTCGTTTTACTTGTTTCTGGCTCTGACAGGAGCGTTCGCCTTCGCCAATTTGGAGGATCTCTACACGCTAAACTTCGTCCCCAATCCCGACCAGACTTCTGTCGTACTTAAAGTGGTTGAGTACTTCCTGACGTTATTTCCGGTCTTCACTCTGTCCGCCAGTTTCCCCATTATTGCTATAACCCTTAGAAATAATCTACAGACCCTCTTCCTGGACATGTCACGAATTGAATCGTATAATTTTGTCCAAAGACGACTTATCTTCCCACTTTTAGCCATTACCCCACCGATTATGGTTACCTTCTTCACAGAAAGCCTTACAAGTCTGGTGGGTTTCACGGGATCCTATGCTGGGACTGGCATCCAATATCTAATCCCAATAGCCCTCGTTTATTCCGCCCGGAAAACATGTACCGATCTTCTGGGCCAGGGAATCGTGAACGAGTATCAGAGTCCGTTTAGAGGTTCTATTTGGTTGGTGTTTGTGTTGTTGTGGTCTTGCGCATGCGTAATCCTTGTTACTGTAAACTTTTTCATGAATACAAAGTCGGAGATTTAGGGACATCTGGCGATCTCATCAAAAGATTATCTCGCGCACAAGATGATAACGTCGCCATCATTTATACTTTTTGTTTTGTAGTTAGGTTCCTCCCTTCTCTTGCCTTCCTACCCTTTATTAACCCTGTTTTCTCTCTTTGTTTTGGACTTTGAGATTTTGGGTGCTAAGGCGGAAGAAATAATTCTCCATTTTTTTGAGACTGATTAAAATAATACATGGAAAAATGGAAGATCCTTTTCGGAAACGAATTTTTATTACATCTTGTTAATATTTAAAAACCAGTTTTAACCTTATACAGAAAAATATGTATATGTAACCGGGGGAGGGGACACTTTGAACGATGGTTGGGTAAAAAACTCCACGTGTAAATACAGTTATGAAATCACGGAGCAATGGGAGAACGAGTATATCAGAAACAAAGAAACAAAATTCCACAATATTTCAATATTTTTGTATAATTACGGATATAATGTGATTAAAACATAATTCTAGGTTAGTTTAATTAATAAATGCCAATATTGTTGAGACTTGGATGTAATGAATAAATGTAAAGTGCAGAAAATTGCATTTTTTCTCCGCTCCCACATCGAAAGTGCACCGGCAACTCCACCACAAATGAAGGACTGTTTATTGATTAACATGCCAACGTAAGCGGTTAGGGGTTAGCAACGGTTCAATGCATCCTATCAATACATACACTGGCTAGAAAAAGTCTGCGTACACCCCCAGTAATGTGAAACTATTTTTTTGGGGAAATTCAAGATAATTGTGGATTTTGTAGTGAAATTTATTTTCTATATATCCTTTGTTGCACATCCTTTTCTTTTCAGGACTTCCTGCAATCTCTTCTGCCTAGAATACGCAAATTTTGAGGTATCCTGACCACTGATGTTGTTCTATAATTGCTGCAGAACTCTTTTCAACACATTCTTCAAAATGGTGCATGCAACTGTTTTGCGGAATTATAAAGCAATCATAGCCTCACAATATCCGATGTGTGCCTGGAGTCACTATCGTGCAAAAAGTAGTATTAATCACCTAATCCAAATTTTTCAGCAGTTGATTTTAACACTAAACCTACCGAGATGCGTCCAACTGAGATAGAAATAATACGCTGAATAATGCAATTGAAAGAGAGGTCACCGATCACAATGACCGGCTTGGTAGGTTTAGTGTTAAACTCCGCTCTAAAATATTTGAGTAGTCACATCAGTTCATGGTAGGCACGATTAACTCTAATTTTCTTACACCACTACTTGCCATACACCCACAGACTATTTACTTCCCCACCAAAATATTTCGGAGTATAAGATTATTTTTTTATTCAATGCTGTGCCTGATTTTCTCCAGACGATTTTACGGCCTTGTATCCCAAAAATACAAAATTTACTTCTCATTCGGGACTTTCTCCTAGAATTTATTTCCCGACCTTTTCAGAATTTTTCAAGCAGTATCGGCACAAAATTTCCTTACCAAACTTGAGTTCAATGCTGCTGTTGTTCGAGGATCTTTTTCACTGCATTTATAATAATGCGTTTTTCTCTTGGGGTCGACATTGAGGAACGACCAAAATGCGGTTTTGAGATGTTAATACCCGCATGTTCAAAACCTTTCACCGCCCATTACAGAGATGAATATCGTCTTTCCACAATATTGCCAAATTTCCGAAAACTTTTCCCTTGTGTCGTAATTCTATAATGTCTCAGCGGGAAAAGTAGCCAGGCCAAATTAATCGGATGGAAGCTAGGTGGAAGGGAACGGAAAGTTATATGTGCATAAGTCCATCAGCTTATGAGTTGAGTATTCTTTTCGGATTAGTTTGAGAGTGCATTTTGCGTTAACGAGTTGATTTGATTTGATTTCAGCGCCAAAGTGATGATGAATAACAAAGATAAAAGTCCTTTTGTTATTATTTAAGACGGCCTTTTCGATTTTGTATGGAATTCCCAAAACGTCGTCGTTCATAAAAATATTAAAAAGCTACTTTTCTAAATTTTTATACCGGTTCTACTTATTAATATGAACAAAGATACAAAAAAAACAAAGCTTCGTAGATTCCACATTCATCTCCAGTCATGCATTTCGGATTGCTTCCAAGGAAGCTAGTGGGAAGTAGTAAAAAAGCTTTTTCACTGCTTTTTCCTGCGGACATGCAATATGTTAAAAAGAAATAAGGTGTCCAACGAAGAGACATGCATCCACGCCTTTCAAGGAGACCTTCCACTTGTATGCTGTCATGCTTCCATTTCTCGCTGGGGTCCCAGCGGGAAATGGAAGTATACAATCAGACAGGCGGAATTCATCTCATGGAAGGTGAGGGTCCATTCCCTTTCGTAAGGCAATTTATTTCTTTTTCACCAGTTGCATGTCCGCTGGGGGAAGCTTTATAGTGTGCTTCCTCCTACAGGATCTGGAAGTGATGAATCATGGATCTCCAGAGATGTTAATGGAAGAGTTGCTTGAGCTTTTTGCTTTATCGCAGTTTTGTACTTATACCCTAAAGGGCCTATAGGGTATATTAGTTTTGAATCAACATTTGTAACGCATGGAACCATTAATAATAGCGCAAAAATAATTATATACGTGTGCTCAGAATGTCAAAACAAATCTATTTAAGCACGATAACTCAAGAACAGATTGAGCTAAGAGGCTGAAATCTTGTATGTGTCTCTTAAGTTACCACTTTATTTTTTATTAAAAGGCACCTTCACTTCACGAGAAACTTGGGAGAAATGAATACGACCGTTCAGAATACACCCAAAGCAATCCAAATCGGGGAAGTCCCTAACTTTATGACAAAAGCTAGAACTAACTGCAGTTAATCATGATTAATGTACACCTTCCAGCAAGCTTACCTCAGATCTACTTGGAAGGAACCCATGCATTTTCCATAACTGGATTAATGTTCACCTTCCTGCAAGCTTCTCAGAGATCAACTTGGAAGCAGTTCGTGTTTTTTGCACTTATTTTTGCCATTAACACTAGAACTACGGAGATGCTTAAAAGAAGGATAGAAATAATACGCTGAATAATGCAACTGAAAGAGAGGCTACCGGTCAAAATGACCGGCTTCGTAGTTCTAGTGTTAAGTTTACTAGCTTCCAAGCACCTTCCTGGGGAAGGTCTGACCGAATTTCCCGCTGGGGGTGTTTCCGCTCGCATACATCAATTTCTTGCTTTTCCGACTCCATATGCTATCCAGTGCACCACTAATACCACTCTGATGTGTAATTTTCGTATATATTACATTAACTGCACTGTTATAGGACCTGCTAGTTGTGAACGAACAGAAATTCTCCTGAAATTTCACTACATTTCTGGGAAATAACACATTTTCGGAAGTGTACGCAGACTTTTTCTGGCTAGTGTAACTCACCACTGATTGGATCTGGCACAACAAATAAGCGAATTTCGTTGACTTGAAAAGTCAAAGAATGGTAAGTTCAAAAAGTACAGTCTAGAAAAGTCCCACCCCCGGCTAGTCGATTCAGTCTAATTCTAGTGTCTCTGGTTCTCTGCTGTCTATTTCTCTTTAATATCATTTCCCACCCCCTAGATGTCCAGGAATTACTTGGATTGGCCGTAATCGTAATATAAAAGTGGAACAGTGCTTCGAAAGCCCACCTGTACACTAGCAGCAAGAAAGAAAACATGGCCATTCACCAATTTATTACCACAGGAAGAATTGACATCTATTCCAAAGGACACAATAAAAATCTTGGGTTTTCACCTGGAAGAACGGCTAAAGTGACAGTCGATTTTAAAAGAAATCCACCAAAAGAAATTCGCAGCATAATTGTCGTATCCGTTCGAAACGGACTAAGCTCCCAAACCCTTTTGTTTGTTGTTGTAAAGCACGTCGGATAGCACGATGAAGGTGATAGGAAATATCATCGATCAATCAATCGGATTATCACGAAAACCAAAACCCTCCTTACCGACCAAGGTTCAAGATCGATTTCAGAGAATGTGCTACTGCCGCAAGATCACAGCGAAAAAATTTAGCACAGCGTCTGCACCGCTCCCATCTTAACACTCCATAGGCTTTTCAGCCCTTAATTGCAATCAACATCTTGGAAAATAACTCACCCCCACCACAATGCGGTTAATGGCTCCAACAGACTCCTAAGCTGTCCGAGTCCACCCTAGGTTTACTGGTAAAAAAAAAAAAACGGGTAAGTTGGTGATTTCATTTCGTGTTTAATCTTTTTTCTTGTTTTGGAACATCTCATAAATACAAAATTAGATCTATCCACGGAACAGAGGGGAATTATGGTGGAAAGAAATTGACCTTCAACTACTTAAAAAATAAAAGTGACGAAAATCCATGAACATAATGCTTTTCATCGCAGTTTTGAGAGAGAGATCCCTGCAGCAAGCGGTCGTCTCGATTCGTGATCTTGCGATTTCACCCCTCGAAGAAAGATACACGCGTCACTTCGCCTCCCCCATACCCCTCCACAATTTAGTCATCTGGATGAATATGCAGGACAACATTGGGATGCAATTTCGCCTCATCCAACGTGAGATTGTCATCCAAATCAAGAATATTTTGTCGTGGAAATGCTGTGATGAGCTTATAGGGTCCTTTGGCAATGTCTGGGTAACGGGAGTCGACATAGAGTCGTATGGCTCGTAGTTTAGTTGTTCTCGACCAGTTCAATTGGACACGATCACCGTTCGACAGACGTAGAACAATTTTCGTCAATGACTCTGAAAAAGTACAGTGAAACTCGTGAGAAAAGAGGGATACCCAGGGAAAAGTAATATACTACCACTTTTGTTGCCTAAGTACTTTTCGTAGGACTCTGAGGTGGTAGTCGTTCCGTTCTCCTCATCAGAGATCTCATTCAGGTCATTATCACTCCCGGGGTCGTTTAGAGCGGCACCATCGAAACTAAGGGGCGGTTTACATTTGGGTGAATTCGTTGCATATTTTTCCTTCAATGAATTTTGGATGGCAATGGCAACCTGATCTTCCTCCGAGAGTTCCGCCATCTGATTATAATCACACCTGGAATTTACATGGGGCACTGATGGCGAGGTCGATGACAGTATTGATGTTGGAGACGGGGGTGTGGCTGATTTTGTGTTTGGCGATTTTTGTGTATTTGTCGTTCTGGAAGTGCTAGGGCCGGCTGTGTACGGATTTAAAACATTCTGCTCTCTCTAGAAGGTGGGAGAAGGTGGTGAAATATGAGTAGATACAGAACCAGCACCACTTACTGACTCCAAAGAGAACAAATTTGCATTGAGGAATTCGAGTAGGTCCGATCTAAATACCTGGGGTGTCACCACATCGCAAGAGAGTTTCTCTTCACCAGTCCGGGGATCTATGATGCAAACATAGGGCATTTTATTTACGTGGTAGAATGCTTTAAAACGCAGTCCTTCAGCATTATCCACGGAAACCTGAAGAGACGATGATTTCAAAAGATGCTTCCAGAGTACTTGCGTCTCTTCTCCATCATGCCACTTACCTGCCACAGTACAAAATATTTCGTAATGATATCCCTAAGTTCCTGATCCGACCAAATATCACGATTCAAGATTTGTGACTTAAACTCTGTGTTATCCTGGAGATTAACGATGAGCCAACGATTCTGGGATGTTGCGTGTTCTCTGGCCGCTTGAAACGATCCCCAAAACAGTATGTCAATCGGTGGACAGAACAAATCATCTAGACGTGGTCTTTTCGGTCTGTGCCGGGGTCCTCTACCATTCGCATCTCGATTTTCCATCAGCCAAGACAATTGCTGTTCCTGCATTTCAGCTTCTCGGGCGAAATTCCTAAGGGGACATACCGTGAACACAGCAGACCGTCGTTTACGAAAACGGAAATTATCTTCATCGGGCATTATGAGCTGTTCTCGTTTTGGTGGGATCGGGGCTCGAATGGCATCCTCTGTTGTTATATCACCGTCGGGCAGAGATGCACCCTCACTTACTGCACTATTCGTGTCCGTGACTGGTGGTGGTGGTGGTTGTAGGGATGATGAACCGGATGCCCCTGCTGAATCGGATCCAGCCGGTAAATGCTGGTTGCTAGTGGGGCTGCTGGTGGTGCTGCTACTGCATCCAGCGTCTGCGTATTCGATATTATTCTCAAGATGGTAGTTTATCGCCCGTTGTAAATTGAAATTGTTCATTTTGAGGATGTCTTTAGCGGTTGGAAAATCAAGTCCTGCAAAAGAGGAAATGTTCCTACTGTACTCATAAAAGAAGGTCGAAAACCTGCTCTACCGCTGGTGTGGGCCGGTAATGACGATGATGACTATCGTCAAAGGCCCTCACACTTTTATCAATTGACATTCGCCCGATAGCAGATTCTTAAACAAAAATTTACCTGTAATCTCCCTGAATTGCCTGAAAATCTCGTGAAGTTCTGCCATTTTTCCCCTAGGAAGGTTTCTCAGAATTTGACACAGTCTGAACCCCACGATAGAAATTCCACTAAAATTAACTTTTCTACTCTTTTTCGTTGATAAAAAAATGTAAAACACGTAAATTAAACACCACGGCGATTTCTTTTTAATTTTTGCCAAAAAAGCCAAAAAAGAAAATGTCCACAACCCTAATGATTTTAAGTCGGGCGCTAGGACTAGGGCTCCGGATCACTTTTCACATTGCATATACCCAAAACAACACGAAATTTTTTCTCCTCCGCAAATGTGCACAATAAAACCTGCTTGTCACACAAAAAATATTTGACGCACAAAAGAGCAGGCGAATTCACACACTGGCTCAGGAGCTGTCAAACCAAAGATGAAATAATTATCAAAAGACGCGTCACTGTAATAATGACTACTAAAGTAACAAGGATGCACTATGCTACCACCACCGGCTGAAAGCAAGAGGCAAGTCACTTTTATAACTGTAATATTTTCCAACTCGTTCTGTGTCGCTTCTTTGTTAGGTTATTTATTCTTTGTGTCACATAAAAGAAGGGCTAGTTCGATCGTAATGCGGATTTTCCCTTCTTTCTAGCTTGCCGTGTAGATCAACATCAATTCCATCAAGTTCCTTATGATTCACGGAATTGAACTGCAGATGTTACCTCGACACCGGGGCGAATTTGTTGGGTACTTCGAGCATACAACGGAAAGGGAGCGGAAACAATCAGGCAAAAGTGAAACCGACCCGTAGAAATTCCGGTTCACTTTACAGTGTAAAAATTGATAGCTTGGGTTAACCCTAAGGGTTTTATACTTAACCCAGGCAACTTTATAGGGAAATTTTCTATCCCAAGCTGTCAAACACGCGCGCATTCAGAAAATCTTTGGCTTCTTTTAAGTTCCATGGGATTTCTCCTGTTGTTCCGTTCCTTCCTGGTTCACTCCTCGAAGCACAGGTAAACACAGATGTGCGGATGCGGACTGATTTCCGTTTTTCGGCTAGCAGAAAAACAAACGATTCAGCAAAAATGTGGCCAACTATCAAACCCAAGTCTGTTGGTTGATCACAACAAGCATGCTATACTGAACGGCAAAGGAGTCGAGGCCCTGGAAGGTAAGAGTTCGGTGACTGGGTGCATTTTTGATAAATCGTCTGTTTTTTCTGCTAACCGCAAGTCAGAAGACGGTCCCAAGCTGCAAGCATCGCATTTGTTCTAGACATTTGTGCTTGCTTGCGCTCAAAGGTTGGGTATCTCGTGCGTGTGTGTGCGTGCATATGTGAGTCGAATTTTGTCAATTGTTAAGTGCGGAATTCCCTTCACATATTTTTCTTAAAAACCTAAACTGCTTCCAAAAGGTGTAAAGGTGAGTAAAATTGGTTCGAAACTTTCAGGTAAGAGAAATAATAGCAACTCCGTCTGAACATCCTAACCAAAGAATGAATAATACTAACAAAGAAGCGACACAGACCGGGTTGGAAAATATTACAGTTATAAAAGTGACCTGCCCCTTGCTTTAAATGTGTTCAGCCGGCTGAATGGATACTTGTTGGACGACTTGACGCTAATGTGTTGGTGCACCTCAGCAGCAAATGGACAAGCCCACTACATCTGGACATCTTACTATAGAGGCCCTGGTAGTATAGTGCATCCTTCCTTGTTACTTTAGTAGTCATTATTACAGTGACGCATCTTTGTGATTATTACTTCATCTTTGGTCCTAACCTCTGAATTCTGTCTTATACCCACCAAGAGCATTGCCAGACTGAAAAATACTCCGAATATCTGTCGGACAAACAAGCACGGCCGTACCATCCTTTTCTCGAAGTAACTCACGGCACTTTTAAGCTCCC
This sequence comes from Dasypogon diadema, assembly GCA_006980735.1. NCBI lineage: Eukaryota > Metazoa > Arthropoda > Insecta > Diptera > Asilidae > Dasypogon > Dasypogon diadema. The sequence goes on along the minus strand of QYTT01091943.1, from coordinate 56,119 downwards.
TGTATCTTCGTTGTGGGGAAGGCTAGAAGTTTGAAATTTTAGTTACCAAGAGTACTTACTGAACCTACCTCTAACCCCAAATTACAAGTTTCTACCTAAGATTTCATTACGAAATATCTCAAGTCAAAGTTCCCTTATTTTGTCACTGACACACTCACCGATCATCAAAATTCTAAGGTATTTCTAGCAGGCCTACGAACTTGACCTTTTCCAGGCAGTGAGTATTAAGTGTACATTGCAAAAGAAAACTATAAAAAGACGTTATTTGCGGTTGGGTTGGTTGGTAATTTAATATATTTACTACAAAGTCTATACAAAAATATTATTTCCAGCTGCATCCATAAATTTGTATACTGTAGAGTTGATGTAGATGTATTGACACTATTGACAAGGTCGTGAGTCCGGCGCTGCCCCTTGGCTCATGTATCTCGACCGAGGTTACCTAAACGCGTGAGCTTTCGTATGAAGTTATACTGCTATTTTGGAAACAATTTGACTTGTTTACGTTTACGGTTGATATCGATATTGACTAGAGCTTACGTTCATAGCGCACAGTTTCCGATATGTATAAGTTGTTTAATTATATTGAATTTACACACACATACACACAGAACTAAAAGTGCACGAACACTATAATTACGTGACCAAGTGCAAATGCGTCCGGTAGCGAAGAGACACCTCCACATAAGAACCAAAGTCAAAAGAAACCCACAAATAAACAGGTATACTTTTCGATTTTCTCCATTAACTACCGGCCTTGGGCTATATACTAGCCAAACTTTAGCTTCCTAGCTCAATTAGAAAGATTAATATTTCCCGTTTATCTCCTCTCTGCAGCAATTAGAAACTCAGAAAAATGGCCACCAACGGAATTTTGGCAAATAAATTGCTATTGGGTCAAATAGTTAAAATTTTATCAAACTCACGGGTAAGTAAGGTTTAAATTTCATTAGTCTATCTCGAATATAACAAAAATCTCTTATAGGCAACTCTTCATACTCGACCACGAAGAGCTCTACTCTACGTTCCTGGGGATGATGAGAAAAAACTCCAGAAAGCGATAAATTTGGACGTGGATTGTGTGATTTTTGACTGTGAAGATGGAGTAGCCATCAATCGAAAAGAAGCAGCCAGAACGACAATTTCAAAATTTCTATGCACCCAAAAATTCACGAAACGAACCGATTTTGGTGTCCGAATAAATTCAATTGAATCGGGTCAAATGGATGACGATCTGAGATTTATTTGTGGTGGTGAGAAGCCACCAAAAACACTGTTTCTCCCGAAAGTAAACAGCATCCAAGATTTGAGATATTTTGCGAAGCAACTGAAAGCGTCCTGGATTGACAGGAAACAAAAACTAGATCTCTTCCTTTATGCTGAATCGTGCACTTCAGTTATGGACTTGCCTGGTATTTGTAGCGGTGCAACGGAATTGAGTAACACATGCCCATTTCAGTTGGCCGGTATAGTCTTCGGGAGTGATGATTTTTGCGCCAGCTTAGGAGCTACTAGATCTGAGAGTTCTGTAGAAATACTCTACGCACGTCAGAGGGTTGTGCTAGTGGCCAAAGCATTTAATTTGCAAGCAGTTGACATGGTTTATATTGATCTTCATGGTATGAAATGTGTTCATCCTAATTTATATTCTAACCACCACTGTCCACTCATAGATGACGCTGGTCTCAAGGCACAGGCCGTGGAAGGTGCATCTTTTGGATATACTGGGAAACAGGCCATCCACCCTAAGCAAGTGCCAATCATTCAAACTGCTTTTATGCCATCACCGGACAAAGTTATGTGGGCTAAAGAATTGTTGAAGGAATACAAATCCCATCAAGAGTCTGGACAAGTACATCACTTCCGTCCTGTCGGGATGTACACTTCTTTTCATTTTTGTTTCAATTTTTAGGGAGCCTTCACGTTCAAGGGGAAAATGATTGACGCACCAACAGTCAAACAAGCCCAAAATGTTTTAGAGATCAATAAGCTGGCGACTCCTGAGAATTGGGCGATTTAAAGGAGATTTAGAAAAATTGCTACGTTCTTGTTTTTTTCTATATTTCTAGAAGAATTATTGTTTGTTTTTTTTTTAAATAAAACCATCAAGTACTTCACCTGTTTCCATGGATCCCTAAAAGTTTTCCTTGAAATCTCAGTTCTTGGTAGGATGGGTGGGTTTCCTGGCCTATTTGCACCCATGTGGACATCCCATTCATGCATACGGTCATTTGATGCCCAAAGTTCTAGGATACGCACAATATCTCCTAAGTTATTATGAAAGATGCGTTGCAAGGTTGACAATAGCCGTCTTACTCTACAATAGAGATTAATTTGGATAAACCTCATGAATCTTCTCGTTCTATATCTTCGGTTATCTCATTTCCGGTTAGAATGCTATCGTTATCTAAGTCTTCCTGAGAAAGCTACAGCAGTCAATAAGGCCAGTAAAGTCCAAATCAATCGAACAAGAGAACACTGGTTTGGTGAGATTAGTGTGGAACCTTGTGATACTCCAGCATTGATATTACAAGAGTTGAAGGTAATATGGTCCAACGTAATACAGATGGAACGGTCAGAAAATAAATTTCCAATCCAAAGCAGCGAGAAAGGCCAAAATAAAATACTCGGAGTTTGTCTAAAAGGGCAGAGTGCTGGGCTCATCAGAATTTTCGGTCAACATCTTACTTGTTGTACTATATAAGAGCCCTCAAAACAAAGTAATTCTGGGTTTACTTTACGTGGTACTTCTCAACTTAAAATAAGTTCTATGATAGGTAATTATCATAAATTAGTTTAATTTGAAATTTGCTACTTTTTATCGTAATTTGCTGCATTTTTTGAAAAGCTTGCTACATTTTTTTCAAGACCGCGGCAACCCTGCTACGGGCCTGTCTCAGTTCTCTCTACTTTTATATAAAAAAACGAAATTCGTTAACTATTTATTTCTGCTATCATTGCACCAGGTCATAGGAAAAATAATCTCTAAAAACGTGTAGCACTGGATCTCCTCAATGCCCCTACATTTGCACTTGTTCCCCTTAACACAAAAAAACAGACACCCATCAGTATACATCAAGCCTAAAAAATCTAGTTTTATCTGGTACGAAAAGATTCTGCACCGTTAAATTGTGGCGCCTTCAATATCAACGCTTCAAGACAAAACACCTACCTACAGCCTAAAAATCCGCGATAAGCGGCCCAGTTCAGTTGATAAAGTTATCCCCATACAGCGCCGCGTCCAGGAAGAAGAAATAAACCGGGTCAGATTTATGTTTGAGATGAAAACGTGACAAAGCATGACTGGTAAAAGAAGACCGCTGGGATCAACAGTGACAACGAGATATGAAGGAAGGTGGCTAAGATATTGTGCCCAGGTTGAGTTGCAGGCATCAGTGGGGTATGAAAGACTAATTGTTGCGATTTTGTAGATATTGGCACAATCGGTTCCAATTATTAAGAAAAAACGTGGTCCGACGCGTGGAGGGATTGGAAAAGGGAACGTAATACGGCAACTTTAGAACATCACAGCAGAACAACAGAGCAACAGCATCAGCAATCGGTTTTTCTGTGGTGATCGCTAGTTATCTTGGTGATCTCGTTTTCATGCGACAGTTCGCTTCCGCTGAATACAAAAAGCTCACAGGTTCTAATATAATCTTCTCCTCTTTCCCCTCTTCTTAATTTGATGGTGATGCTTCAGTTTCCTCTTCAAGTTTCATCTTGCTTCGATTGTTGAAGGCTTCTTTTGCGCGCAGCAACATCAGCAACAGCAAACCTTATCTCAGTATAATTGGCACCACAGGCTACAGCATCCAAGTACCATAGATGAGGGCAAGCACTCTGTCGCCAGAGAGAGCATCAGAGAAAATCTGAACGGTTTGCATATATAAAGGGAAAAAATTGTTGACGCAACAGCGACGTCGTTGTCGGCGGACAACTACGACGATGAAAATCCAATGATCAAGTGGATGGGGCGCCGCCGCTACTCTGGTCAGTTGTGATCAGGTGCAGTAGCACCAGCAGCAGCAGCAGCAGTAGCAGTAGTAAGAAACAGTCGCCACAATATCGCTCAGTATCGTTTCGTATTTTGCTACAATCGTTGCGTGATTAATTAAAAGGCGACGGGAACTATCGCAAAATAAAAAAAATACAGTGATCAAATCGAATATCGAATCGAACAAGAACAAGAAGAAGAAGAAGAAAACGTGCGATTGTAAGATCAATTCAGGTCTGCTTTTGTATGGACTATACAAAAATTTCACTCGCCCAGGGGACGCAAAAGAAATGTACTACGTGGTGCGCGAAATTTGTATCTTTCTTTTGAGGTCACCGCAACAGAGATTTCTTCTTAAGACCGAACGGCCAACAGGATCTTTGGCAGCTAAAGAAATGTTTGTTTTTGTTACGTTTTTGATTCGCGACCTCGTTTTATTGTTGTTGTTGTCAGCACGGTTTTTGGTTGTTTGTCCCTCAGGAATGGAGTTTATAAAATTTCCCGCGCAACAAAAGTATTATCGTTTTCTTGGTGTTGTTATTATTCTTGCTGCTGCTGCTGCTGCTGCTGCTGTTGTTGTCCTGTAGTGATTGTGTCTCTCCTTTTTTTGTCCCTGGTGGTTATTGTTATTTCCCCCTTGTACGTCTGGAATTAGGTCAAGGATTGATTTTTAGTGTCTGAAGTGGGATTTTATGGGGATTTAAATTTAACAGCGGTTCGACATTATGCATATAGTTCTAAATAATTTCGGCAAGGATTGTTTGCGTCATAAGATTCCTAAAACTCTTCTAAAAGAATAATATTAGAAACCCTTGAGGTATACAACTAACTTGGAAAATGCAAAAATATAAAAAATCTCTTCTTATCCCAAAGAAAAAAATAAAACTTTATCCGAAGATATTGTCACAGTTCTAGAGATAAATTCCTCACACCATCCTCTTCCTACCACTGCGATCTTTGTCCACAACATGATTACCATCATCTGACCCTTCTACCACACGTCCACCACCATCCAATCCAATCTGCCTTTACCTTCCTCAAGGAAGCACCTCATTTTAGCTGTAGCCTTTTTTCTTGTACCTTGATTGCTCTGTACCAGTTTTCTTCCAATTCGGATTTGTATCCACGCGACTGTGTGATTATCTTTGGAGTTTTTTATTTTGCTTTTACTGTGCTCATCTCAAAGAACTTGCTTCGGTCATGCTAGACGCGTAGAGGAGGAAGAGGATAATGGGATGCTAAGGCACAAATTAATTATCTACTCGAATCCTTTACCAAGTGTGCAGGAAATCGCGTTTTTATGACAATTTCAGGAGTGTCGCAAGTGTAGAGATTTTTAGGTAGTAGCGTTCGTGTATTGAACGATTCCCCCTCCCCTGCACACGAGCACACCATCATTCAGGGGGGAATAGAGACAAGTTTTACTGATATTTAACCAGTTCCTCCCACTTGTTTAAAAAAAGTTTATGGTCATGTGTTAAGGAGTGATATTTTGCAATAAATTCTGTGCTTAATGTTGTTGTTGCTCTGGAAGAGGGTGAGCTCATAAAGGCACGAGCAAATATATAAGATCATCAGCAAGTTAAGTAAAAAGCTGATCTTCGGTACGACCACCGGTTCTGGTGATCACTGTTGGCTATGCAGTAGCACCAGCACCAGCACCAGAAGTCACAGTGGAGCGGTCACAACTGTCTTGTTGTTCTTCTCCATCGTTCGCCCAGGTGTGCCACGATGGGGCCACTTACCTAGTTATAGTAAGTACTCCCTATAGTGCTGTAGGTGATGGCGTTTAGCTGTTACTGAAAGAACATGCAAAAACGAAGCAACAGACTGCACAATAATCGTGTGGCAAATCGAGCATGTTTCCTTTAAGTTGCCTATTTACCAGCCAGCCCAACAGGGAAGGGTGATGTGCGGACCGAACAGAAATGATCAAGGGGGAACAGTGCGGGGATATACGTGGATTTAATTTGCATATTCCGTGAAGTTTCTAAGCTTTTTGTGCTAAAGTTTAGATTTATTATAAAAATATGTGATCTGGTGACTTGATCGGTGTGTGCAGTGCGGTGGGAGGGAACACGGATCGATGACCATTTCCCCTTGTATATTTTTCTGTTGTAGGTTGATCGTGTTACTGCTGATGGTGGATACCTCTTCCATGAAACGACCACTGCCGGCTACTATGATAGATATGTTGCTTGTGTTATAGATATTAACAAAAAAACAAACAAAAAAAAAAACAAACAATCTGTTAATTCATAGAAGAAATATGTATTCGGCGACGATCGCTAGAAAAAGCTCTTTTGCATCTTTCTTATCCACGATCTGGACATCTTTTCTTGTCTTGTGTTAATTTGTTTTTGCTGTCGTCTTATTTCTGTTGCCGCAAGTCAAGAAATGTATACAGCCACACTCTATATTGAAGTTCAGGAAAAATTAGTGCTAAGCAGCTTTTTTGAAGGTTAACAAGTTTAAGTCACCGATTGCGTTGCGAATCAGATACTTTTACCTAAGACTAGTTTTGATTATCGCGAAAAAATCGAATCAGAAAAACGATAAAACGATTGTCCGTAGTGTTAGAACATTTGGTTTTTTATTAGAACATATTAAAACTAAGAAAGAGATGCTGGGGATACGGTCGCAACTTCCATGGCAAGGAAAGATCTTTTTTGGAATCGCTGCTGTGATTGTAGTATGCTTAACAGGTGGTACTCAAGCCCATCGGGAACACAAGGTAACAAGAAGATTTTCACATCCGTAACATAATACGTTTGGCATGTCTGCAGGTTCACAACATTGTTCTATACCCGGATAAGCATTCGTGGTGCAAGACCCTTCCAATCAAACAGGTGATCAGCTACCCGGACTGTAAGTCTGAAGAAATTGATAACAATGTTTGTGTGGGCGCATGCTTCAGTTACTCAATCCCGCATACTGAGCCGTCCGACCCAGGAGAGGTAGTGGTGTTAAAAATTTTTCTTCTCTGACACTTTTTTTTTACCATTTAATAAACGATTTTAGGTCATTGTGCCATACTGTGATAGTTGTCAACCATCTGATACCACCTGGCAACATGTAAGTGTGTCCAGTAGTAGTGGTGAGTAGAAAAAAATTTATATGTATATTTCCAGGTAACATTGGAGTGCACTAAAAACAATCCGGAAACCCCTCCACAATTGGTTAAACGAGTGCAAATCATCAACAACTGTTCTTGTACATCATGCGAAAAAAATCACTTCAATCCACCCAGTGATTTTGACGATGAATTCGGCAACCTGATGGTGCCGAACAACGACGTTCCGGACCTCCTGAATTTCATCAACAATCGAAACGAAACCTATTCCATGGTGGATAGTGAGCATACGAAAAAAATGCGTGCCATAATGAACCACAAGATTGTCACCCTTCTGAAAAATATCCAGGAACACAACTCCCAATACGACAAGGAGCAATTGATGGAACTGTTACGTGTTGTTCAGGGTCCAAACCAAAAGATCAGCGACAAAAGTATTGCAGATTTCGTAGAAAGTTTGAACACGGAAAATATTGAACTGGACATTCCCCGACTAAGAGAGATCCTCATAAAATTCGAACACTCCAAATTCTACGAGAAACACAAAAAACACCTGGATCATTCTGAACATTCTGGAGAAATGGATGATGGACTTGATGGTGGTGGTATTGAAGGTTCACATCTTGGAATGGGTTATTTGAAGGGCTCACACATTGGAATGGGGTTACATTCAACAACTTCATCAGAGCATAGCAATCAACACGTGGACGGTGGATCAGATGAGCATCATCACTCCGCAGAGATATCCAGCGGCACTACTAATGTTGGTCATCATGGCAAATATCATCATCATCATCATATTGGGGATAAAGTTGTTGGACATGGTCACCTTGCTCGGGGACCACATGGAGCATTAATTATTGAACCTGATCACAGGATACATGAAAAATTGGACGTTAATCCGCATGAACTGAAGCCGAATCATGCAGGGACACTACTTAGCTATTCGAGTCATTCGACGGACAAAAGTAAAACAATAAATTAGTCATGGATAGATGGCGTGCACTGCAGTGTGACGAAATACATAACTACATTTTTTTATTTTTGAATTTGAGTGAATTTTTTATATTTTCTTGTTTGTTTTTGTTTTATATTTTATTTTTTTATCTAATATTTAAAAAATATATGAAAACTTTTATTAACGCTTAAAGATAAAGGCTCCCTCTTTTGAAAGACGAGCTCTTTTTGGCGATAGCCGAAATACCAAGAAAACTAATGAAAATAAAAGAAACCCAATTCCAAAAGGTCGTGTGAGTTTTTCATTTGTTTATTTTCAGTGACCAGAAGATAGAATCTGTAGGAAACATCTTTGTTTTTCTACGGTTCAAAGCACGTGCTCTCAGCAGGCCATGCCCTTTCGATTGAGTTCTCCCGCGACAAATATCTAATGACTTTTGTGCAAAAGAAATACCTGGGCTCGGTAAATATGTAATTTCTTTTCTCATATTGAAGCCGGATTCCTCCTCAAAATTTTGTACGTGTTTCCAGTTGGATTTTCAGACGATCTCCACTAAAATCCCCTTCCCCTTCCCAGTCCACGTCGAATCGCCTCTGCTGATTTAACGGTTACTAAAGATGAGAGTCTAGGAGAGAGGCCGAAACATCTAAATTGTTCGGGGTTCGGATGCAGCTAGTGGGACTATGAAGCAGCTAGAGTTAGTTTACCTCAAAATACTAAGGGAGAACGAAATCGAAACCAAATCAAAATTTCTAGGTTCAAATTACAATAGGTAATAGGTATAGGTTTATTTCACTTACGTAAAAAAGCTACCTTGGAATGGTTGAATAAGAGAGCGAATCGAATAGTTTACAAGCTCTATCTCTGTTGGTTGTTTCTGGCTAAAAGAAGGTGGTTTGGTCAACAGAGCCCTCTAGGACATGACTCTTTATTCACACAACAAAGCATAACAGCGTGGACGATAGTAGTTATGCTTTCTTGTGGTTAGTTTCACCAAGAATTCTCTTCTTCGAAATATCTGGTGTATCCGGCTGGCAACAAAAATAGTATATAAAGGTACTGTTGATGTTGTAAGTGTCCTGGATACATCACCGGCCTTAGAGGGGGCGAAGCGGAGCTACTGCTCGGAGCGGTATATGTGGGGGTTCAAATTTTTTTTGTTTAAATCAAATTAGAATAATTTTATTTTATCAGGTATGCTGAACATGTTTTATGAACATAGCTACTCTATCTACTCAAAATTATATTGCTATAAGTATAGATTTTTCTACCCTAATAAAGGATTTTTCCAATAAAAAGGCTGCAAAAGTTGGATTTTAATAATTTGGATTCTAATTCTCGCCCAAGGCGCCAGACTCGCTGCCTGGAAGTCTGAGATTCGTTTTGGAAAATCACCAGTGTAAGAATATTTTCTTGTATCCTGTTATCTTGGAAATAAACATAGAGTAGAAATTGATAAGCTCCTTCTTCAAATTCTGTAAAAGCGGCTCTCAGATTATAATGCCTCCTTCCACATCATCCAACCATTGTAAACGAGGTCCTGTGCGCTTCACTTTTCTTCTCTGGTGGTACTCATTACAAAAATGTGTGTCAACCTGCCTGATTTTATATAAAGTTGGTAACACTGGGAGCTTCATCTCGTACAGTGTTGCATGGCTACATTAATTGGTATGTTTACGAAAACGAGAATTTTCTACTGCTGGAAGAGGACCCGATACTTCAAACGTGTAGTCTATCTTGAAATGAAGAGGTCCTGCCAGCTTCGAAAATAAAATTCTGTAAAAATTACTTTTCCATTTTAGAGTATTACATTTAGCTCTTTTTTCAGGATCTAAGATGTTATGATGGTCTCACTCTAGATCCACAAAACACTGATCCAAGAGTCCTCAAGCGCATAGAAAATTTGGCAGGATTGTATTGATGAAGAGTTTTCTTTCCCGAGTCATCATCATACACCACAGAAAAAAATCATTTCTCCAGCTTAAGGATGTATAAGGTAGCTTCGAAAAAATTTTGTTTTAGTGCTTAGTAAAGCAATATTTGATCGGTGGTTATATCGCTAGCTGCCTATCATGTTACGTGTGGTGGATTTAGGCAATCGACAAGCGTTGTTGACGCGATTAAATTAATCGCAATTATTGCGCTAGAGATAAGATAAAAAGCAAACAATATTAAATCATTTAAATCTTGGGCACTTGAAATTTTTAAAGCACTAGTGACAAAGTCGTGATTAGATTCTAGGAGGGCAGAGTGTGAGAGGAACTAGGCAACAAAGGGTACTTTTTTTTAACAGAAATGAATACTGGTAAGATGGAGTTGCTATACAACAAACTTCATTCACCTTCAAAGGAAAGCAAAATAACTTTGCTCTGGATTTTTCGAGAAACTTGGTTGGCTGCATTATTTGTCCTTTTTTATTTGATGTCGTTGGAGCTGCATTGAGTCCGTTTTTTACAGTGATGTCAAAGCTCAGGGGATACCTTATAATGCTAAGCACAGCCTTGGTAGGAAGGAAAATGGAGATGTGGAATAAAAGGAAATTAGGAGGTGAAGTGTAAATATCGGTGCACATTCTGCTTAAACAACTACGGCCTATAGACGGCAGGGAAAACAGAAGATGGTAGTCTGTTCCACATTCGTGTAGTTCGGCTCAAGAAGGATTCCCGAAACTTCACTGTTCTGCTTGTCTCGATGAGGAAAGGGTGAAAAACGGCTCGATGCGTGGGTATCACGAGTTGGTATAAAACTACAAGGAATCAGATCAGAGATTTCATTAGAGCATTGTCCGTTATGGTAGTGATAAACGAGCGTTAGGCATGCAACATTACGTCGGTAAAGTATTTCTTGCATCAGTGCAGAAAGCAAGGGCCCTTCTTTGCAATAGCGAAGGTGTGGTCCGTCCAACTAAGATTGTTGATGGATACCTGGACTCCTAAGATGTTCAAGTTAGGAGAGTTTGACATACTCACACCATGAACGAAGAGAGGAGGAGGAGGGGAGTTTTGAGATCTTTTAAGGGAAATTAGACAGAGCTTTGGGTTTTGGATGCATTAAACTCGACCAGATTCGTCCTGCCCCAGGCGAGGATTTTACTAATGTCGTCGTTAAGAGATTCAAACATGCGTGCCCGATTGATATCAGGCATTGATGGCATTGCCGATGGAGTCAGCCATTGATTCAAATGAGTACGTAAGATGAATGGTACTGTCACCTGCAAAACTGTGGATTGGATTAATGAAAAGCAGAAAGAGAGTGAGCGACAGTACAGAACCCTGTGGCATACCGGCATTGATGTTCTAAGCGTTAGAGTTGGCATCGTCCAAAGTAACTCGAATCGAACGATCAGAAAGGAAACTCCCAATCCAAGTAAGAAGAGAAGGGTCGAGACCAAAGAAAGAAGAAGAGTCTCAAAAACCTTTGCCAGAATCAAAGTGATATTGGCCTCCTTGGGATAGACAGCGCTGACAGTTGCAGTGGGATTCTAACCACTTTCTTGGACCGCGTAAGGGAACGCTTGTATCGTCCGCTTTCGTCAATCCCGTCAGTGTCGGCTAAACTACTTGTCGCGTATTCCTTACTACAGCCAGGATTCTCTTCTCAAGATGCCTTGAGGACAATACACATTGACACTTTAACCTCTACGGATTCCGTCTTTTCCGTAAATGTTTCTGCTTCGGCTGCTTTTTGAAGATACAGCTTGGCTTATTAATCGCAAATGTTAGTGGAAAGATAAACTCCTCTGACTTCCGCGCAAGTTATACAACGTTTAGTAAGGAACTCGTTTCCTAGGAGCCCGTCATCGAAAAACTTTTCTTTAAAGTTTAATGATATCCGAAGGAGCATATGTCTGCCTAATTTCACCAGAATAGAATACAACAAAATGAAAGTGGCTGTGGTGCCAACAAGTAGTCACACATAGCCAGATAACAGGCGACTAAAATGGATTTGCAAGAACCCGTATTGGTTCAGAACCGGTTTTGAATCCAGTACTTCAGAGGAGTCTAAAAAACCATTCTATTATTTACACTAGGCTCATATTGAAGACGTTAGACATAGAAGGTTTATGATAAGAAAATAAACTTCTATAAAAATTTTTTGACAGAGAAGACTTGCGCTCTGTGGTTAAGTTCCTTAATAGATGATTGAGTGAGTGATTGTTATTATTAAATTTTTTTTCGTTATTCTCTTCCGATACCACTAAAAGTTGTATTACAGTAACTCATTTAAAATATCAGAAATTTTGCAACACCCTGCACTATTAGCTCACTCACAATATCAAGCGGAAACACGTTAGAAACGAAACGAAAAATGGGAATGAATCCTTCGGATATAATCGCAATTCGTATCTGCAGGATAACCATCCACTTCTCCAGTGGATTGCGTGATACAAGACATTTGCTTACAGTGCCACTATCTTCCTTATCACTTTTATCAGTTATGACGAGATTTCTACGACTGGTACAAGGTAACACAGGCAGCAATAGCACAGCACCAGCCCACCAGACACCTGTGTGATATCTCGTTTGATGGAATTACTAATTAAGCCTGCCTTTCACTACCCCGGTATATACCTCGTCAGACGAAATCTATCTCCATCCAAAAACAGATATAGACAGCTTCTCCGTATGCACTTCGCCGATACACCTGGGAGTGACACCGATTGACTGACTCTGTTGTGTTTTATCGTTGGAGCTGATATAACGTTCACTTTGCAGTAGGTAAAGCAGTGTATGGGGAGAGGCCTGTAGGCCTGTAGGCCTGTAGCCTGTTTCCTACACCGATATCGGTGAACTTTTGGCTGTTGGCGACTTGGCGTTGGGGTTGGGGAGTGCGCAAGTTTCTTCGATTCAAATCGGTATCGCCGTTCAGTGTTTCGTTAGGTATCAAGTGCACATGGCTTACGGCTGACTGCCCGTCAGCATAGAGCACAATTTTAAACAGAGCGCGCATGAATATCCGTCGTTTCTACGACCATACACGGGTTCGAATAACTGGGGGGGACACTAAATTTTTTATGGTATTGGCAATTTAAGACAGTTCTGCATAATCGTGACGAGGGCAAGGGGTATCGTGTTGCAATTTTGATTGACAAATATCACCTGAAGGCACAAAGCCACGAACAAGCGAGTTCTGAGTCATTTTATAAATTTTTGATTTGTTTTTTTGAAGTGTGCTCACGTGTAAGAATTTGTAGTTTTTCCCCCTACATTTTTGATAACTGGAGTACGTTATTTTGAGGAAACCAAAGATTTGGAAGTTTATAAGTGGATTCCTGAGTGATTTTGATAACGAAACAATTGCTACCAAAAGCGAACATCTGTTCAAATAAACTGTGCAAGCTCTCGGGTAACAGTTCTCTGTTCACAATACCTCAAAAATTCACGTAAAATAATGAAATTTTGCAAAAAAAGGAGAAAAGTCGTTATTATTTTTGTATTTTGACTAAAAACGATCTGGAAGAAAATTGTCAGCCGTAAGCCGTCAAACACTTAGAGGGCCGCAAAATTCTGTTCGAACAAATTTAAAAAAAATTGTAAAAATTGTGTAACAAAATGTGACCAAAGTGCTCTGTGTCTATTTAGTGATTGTGTAAACTGTAAGGCAATACGGGAAAAAATTGTCCCCAAAACAGAACAATAAAAAACAAGTGTCAATGTCAAAATTTACTATTCAACAAATTAAAATGAAAAACAAACTCAAAGCGGACCTTACCTGGGGTAAGTTAATATGCCTTCGTCTCTTTTATTGGCTATAAAAATTTTGACAAAAAAAAATTGTTCTCGCTCTGTCCGTTTTTTTTCTTTTGTGTTTTTTAAAAGGCCGAACCAGTTTCATGTAATATACGCCTAAATTATTAGACTGTTTTTGTTTTTCTCTTTTTTTAATGGTCACCTCATCTATCCAATTTCCATATCGTAGGAATTTATGTGGACTACTTCATCTCTACTTTTACTTGTACGAACTGATCAGAAACCGTTTGAAAAGATGAATATGACCACATAGTCCGCATTGGCAAACTTAAATCCCTTGAAGTCTAGATGTAACTTAGACACAAGTTCGAAGGTATTTTTACTTTTAATACCTCTCCTAAGATACGATTAAGATTTAGCCTCTTTATGAGCTACCTGACCTCCTGCGACTGCACCACAACCTTTCGAAGATACAACAGCATTTTACAGAGGGGCATCACTTTGCCAGCAGAGTTTCATCATTTTTGCTAAGTTCTAAGAGGCTCGTCCTTTGATCTAAAGACTGCATCTTATCGACCCTCTCAATTCTGCGGGAACTGATCTCCTTCATAGGACTACTACTTCTTCATCTACTTTTGTCGTATAGTTTTCTTATAACGGCTATATATACTTTCTTTCTTTGTGGATATTAATAGGCTAACAATAATAATAATAAGCCTAGAACTCCTTACCAAAGGTTGCGATGGTTTGCTAGTTGCTGTCAACAGTGTCCTTCCTTATAAAATAATCGAGACCTTGCAAAGGCAGCAAGTAAGGCCTTCTGTCAGCGTATGGATTCTGGACAACAGAACGATTTATGAGAATTTCGGAGGTGAGCGCAAAGAGGAACGGAGATCCCTGAAGCTGGAATTTTATCACCTATGCAGTGGGTCTTCCTGATAGACTACCTACTTTGTTTACAGAGCCGTTTGCTATATGCTATGCGGATGATCTTGTCATTCTTCTGGTTCGCCTGGTTCTTTTGAGAATGAGTTGGGTATGGGAAACTAAAGGAGAATGTAAAATACCTGGGGGTTATCCTGATTAAAAAAAAATCTAAGCTGGAAGGCACATTTAGGGGACAGGGTGAAGAAAGCCTGTATGGTCTTATTAAGCTGTCAAAGAGCAATGGATAATGACAGTCTGGTTATATAGCAGTGTCATCCGGCCCATTATTACTCACAATGCTGCTGTGTTGTGGAAGGCTTTAGAAATAAAACGCAACTGTAAGACTGCGGTTATGTCCTCACGCGAATAGAGGTGTAAGCGTTTTCGATGGTTCAAACGTCTAAATTTGTACAGGTAACACTCTCAATCGCCCCAATCGTCAACATAACCACTTCAATGTAATTTCCAAACTTTTGATTTACTCGCTAGCACTCGTCTATTCGCGTACTTGCGGATTGTGGTTATGTTTTAACCGCAGCGAGCCTAAGATCTTGGAGAAAGTGCGATTTGGTATATCGGGAGCCTTCAGTTTAACGTGTACGTGGGCGTTGAAGGATTTTTTTTCGTTTTTTTGCTCAGGGGACAACACTATGATGCACACAGCATAGTTTAGACGGAGGGAAATTCAATTTTCCAAGTGGAGCTCAAAGCTATACTGAAGGCAGACAAATGTCTTACGAAGCTGCACCCTCCGGAACTAGAAAATTCTTGTAGCTATAACATAACATTTGGACATGTTCTCAGTAACCATGCTCTTCCAAATAAGCCTGCCTCCGCCAAAGCTCAATGGCTTTTGAAATTTCTAAAACAGAAAATTTTGGGCTACAGCTTATGGACCTCCAAATACATTAATGGTTTAGAAAACCTACAGGATGGTAATTCAAGAGTCATGGATGAGTTAGAGGAAAACTTTGTCCTTGCACGAAACCGGACCACCACCTGGTGGCTTTCTTTGGAGACCTCCTCCACATATATATATATGAAAATAGAGTCAAAGGGGAAAAGTTGGCAATAAATTTGTAATTTATCGCTCTACCCTTATATCTCGCTAAATCCCAGAAATCCTCAAGATAATACCACTCTTAAGAAGAAAATTCTGCTGATACCATTAAAGATATCGTGGCGATCGCTTACTTATCACCACTTCAATCGTACCTTGAAGAGTCTTTTGTAATACATACTTCTATTTACGGCTTATTTTCGACTAGTTTCTTGCGAAATTTCAAATCCTTTTTTGATTTTTGGGTTTTTGCAACGCTATAAGACCCGTGAGAAGTGTGATTGCGAAAATAATTTCACGAAATTATGGCTTGCTGTAAAATTTAAGATACAATTTCCGTTGATAAATTTCACTTTATTTCCCATTAATCTGGCGCGAGGCAATTAATCGCTAATTTCTTTTCTTATTGATTTTGATGGATTTATTAGAAGTAGCAGCGGCAGATACCATCGCCAAATTAAACGAAAGTTTTGTTTTAACAATAATCACAAGAAATATCTAAAAACCAGTCTAAAATCAATTGTAATCTGATCTTCGAAATTTCATCAAAATAATTGAAAATTCCAAAAAGTTTTCCTGGTTTTGTTTTGCAATTCGAATGCACCCATTTCTTGGGCAGAACGAGAAATGAAGAGCCTTGAAAATACGTTCACCTTACGATGCCATTGACTTCTTTCGACCAAGTGGAATGGTGCAACATGAAGACTAGAGGTGTGAGACTATCGTGAACGTGTGTACTTAATCGAAATTGCAAGAAACGAGAAATTTCATGAACGAAAAGAACAGGTTCCTCGTAGCTTAGAGAGGAAAAACACTTCCAAATCTACAATCAGTGTTTTGTTGCAAAAATCGATTATGTACTATTGAATTTTTCGATATAAGTATCGATAATTGCATGTTTTCGATATTCGATACTCGTGGGACCATTCGGTGATTAAAATTAGGAATAACTTGTATTACTGAATTTATGCGTCCATTAATGAGTCCATTAAGGCACTAAATCCCTCTTACTACACGTATAACAGATAAACTTGAAGCCGATATATAGGCTCACAGATAGTAAAAGGGTTAAAAAACACTGTATTACTATCAACATTGAACAATTGGGCATTTTATAAAGGACAACCCTAGCAAACCTCAAAAAATCTCTACAACTATTTATTTTTCGGGAGGTGTACAAATTGCGAACATATCGGCATAAACGATACTCTACGTTGTAGCCTTGCATAGAGATTATATAATTTGAAATGGAAACACGCCAAGGATGCCATTGTATAATGCTGCACTCGTCCAGCAACTTTCCATGCTAAGGTTTGCTTTATTTATAAATAATATTCCAAGATACGATACAACAACAGTCGTAGATTGCTCTGACGTCCAAATTGAAGCGAGTAGCGAAGTAGCTGATTACAATTTTTACAAATCAATAAACTTCGCTGGCTCCACAAGAAAGAATGTACCTTGCCTCAAGGCGACATGAAATCAACCAAGAGGGTGGATACATCCAGATTAATCAAACACATTTCGAAGCCCATCAATTTGGATGGAAAATTTTTCTTTCGCATTTAAGTCTCTATAATTTCCCAGAATCGACGAGTTTCTCTGCTAAATTTTGTACCTCTTCTCCGCAGGCAGGAAGACATATAATATTTATTTTACCTAGATCTTACTACCTCTATCTTCTACTGTTGGTTGCAGGGCTACTCGTTCCATGGATGCATGGTCACAGTGTGCTACTATTACAGACAAGAGAGCAGTTGTGGTGCTGGCCCTGTATTATCAGACAGCATAGTGGGGGTTGTGCTGGAGAGCGAGAGCCATTGGGAGATAATGGCCAGGTTAAATCGGAGGATACTTTCCACACAAAGAACCAAGAGGCCACAAGAAGAGCTCCAATGGGCTCCAAGAAGCCTATAGCCAGAAGTAATGTGATAAACGATTTCGGACAGGTATCCTTGGTATCCGGAGGGAGTGGGTTTAATCGGAGGTCCACTCGGGCTTGGTTCGGAGTCTGGATTTTCTCTCCAAAAAAAAAAAAAAAATATTAGAGTGTCGCCACCCTTCAATACTGCCAATAACTTGTCGTATTGATATTTTTGGGGTGCCGTTTGTGATGTGCTATTTGCACCACCGATGGTGACACCTTTATGCCCTGTTGTCAAGGTGGAAACGAGTTACCGGTGTGGTGTAGATGTCATCTTTAAGTTTGGTAAATCACA
>QYTT01091943.1:13193-38175 GCA_006980735.1 Dasypogon diadema | reverse complement strand
ACATCCAGATTAATCAAACACATTTCGAAGCCCACCAATTTGGATGGAAAATTTCTCTTTCGCATTTAAGTCTCTATAATTTCCCAGAATCGACGAGTTTCTCTGCTAAATTTTGTACCTCTTCTCCGCAGGCAGGAAGACATATAATATTTATTTTACCTAGATCTTACTACCTCTATCTTCTACTGTTGGTTGTAGGGCTACTCGTTCCATGGATGGATGGTCACAGTGTGCTACTATTACAGACTAGAGAGCAGTTGTGGTGCTGGCCCTGTATTATCAGACAGCATATTGGGGGTTGTGCTGGAGAGCGAGAGCCATTGGGAGATAATGGCCAGGTTAAGTCGGAGGATACTTTCCACACAAAGAACCAAGAGGCCACAAGAAGGGCCACAAGAAGGGCCACAAGAAGGGCCACAAGAAGGGCCACAAGAAGGGCCACAAGAAGGGCCACAAGAAGGGCCACAAGAAGAGCTCCAATGGGCTCCAATGGGCTCCAAGAAGCCTATAGCCAGAAGTAATGTGATAAACGATTTCGGACAGGTATCCTTGGTATCCGGAGGGAGTGGGTTTAATCGGAGGTCCACTCGGGCTTGGTTCGGAGTCTGGATTTCCTCTCCAAAAAAAATATTAGAGTGTCGCCACCCTTCAATACTGCCAATAACTTGTCGTATTGATATTTTTGGGGTGCCGTTTGTGATGTGCTATTTGCACCACCGATGGTGACACCTTTATGCCCTGTTGTCAAGGTGGAAACGAGTTACCGGTGTGGTGTAGATGTCATCTTTAAGTTTGGTAAATCACATGTTGCTATATACTACTATATCCTAGGATGCTGGCCTTGTAATGCCTTTCTCATTATCTTTTTTGTACAACCACACCACGGTAATAATCCTAAGCGGGTTGGTCACCTGCGGGATATCGAAACAAAGTGGTTGGCTACGGATCAATATGGTACAATTCCTGAGCGTTACCATTGATAACGGTGGTCAGCTAACCAGGTGGTCCAGATTGTCAGCAGTAAACAGTACTCCACAGCAGAGTTATGTAAGTAAATAAGAAATAGACAGAGAAGTACTCTGGGTTATTCTGTTATGTAATCACAATTTTTGTTATATCATTGCTCCGGCAAAGATCTACGATCTTCCATCATATTGCCATGCTGGTCTCTTTGTTATCACCATCATCGTACGTCTGTTAAAAACGCAGAACAGGTGACGGGAATCAGATTTTTTGTTCCCAGAAATTTTACACTATTTGACGTACTCATCAACAGCCGTTTTTTTCTACACAGGTATTAAAAGACAAACTTCTTCTACAAACCATGCACTGTTCAAATTAGTATTCAAGTGTGTTACGTATAGTTATATCCATACCTTTCATGTTAGTCACAATTTTTAGCAGGTTAGATTTCAAATGGAATTATATAAACTGAGGCGTTTTCTACTTGTGAAATCTGTTGTTCGTGATCTATTTACCCTTCAGACACGTTGTATTGTATAATCCTCTGCACACAATCCCCAATTAAATAATAAAACCAAAAACTAAAGCAAATATTGACACAGTCATGCAAGCATATAAAATTTAACAGATTGAAGTGAAGATAGATAGATAGATATAGACTCCAGTCACCTTGTTGAAGAGCTTTTTGAATATTTTCACCTCGCTAGCACCAAAAGCCCTATCAACCTCAACGGGTGACGATGTACACAACAAAAACGGCACCAGGGTGGCTATTATCAAATCATATAAAATAGCAATAAAATTACAACACTGTAGTACAGAGAGTGATAATAAACCTTAAAACCTTGTCACATGTGTTCCACGTTTATTTTCCTCAGTTGCTTTGAATTCTGAAAAATTCTTTGAACCGCGAAAAATTATTTTTTCTTGTTTAAATTGTCGACAGGCGAGATAAGGTGAGACAGATAAAAACCTGGGACAAAAGTGACAATAGAGATGTGTAATTAATTGAATTGTAAAACGATAATGAAGCACACGGGTGTTATAAAAGCTCACCTTTTTGTGAAGTTTCCCCTGATGATTTGCAGTAAAGGTCACGCTCTCGTTAATTTCCTGGAAAAGTTAATCATAAAATTAAACCAAGGCTGTGACTATAAGTCAAATCTTGTTCAAATCAATACTAAACCGACAGTGAATATAATTTGAGTTCGAGATTCATAGTTTAGCGTAAGGCTCCTCCACCAGAAAAAAAATTCAGCATAGAACCTCAGATTATGCTGGAATATCAATCGTCGGTGATGGCACATCTTTCGATACAAGAAAAATTGAAGGCAAGAAAAGTAAAATAATGGCAAGGTAGCTCCAGCATTGAACCAAACCAAATTAGAGGCCTTTAATATTTGGAACCCTATGCTTCCATGGACCTTCCTCTTCTTCGAGAGAATTAAGGTAACTTGTGGAATTTGCTAGAATTAGAGGTCTCTAACTAGTTACAGGATTTGGTGCCAACGTTTACCACACTAATTGGGGAATCTATTGAACACCTATTGTGGCTAAGTGGTGAGAATGTATTTAGAACTGCATATTCTGTAGAGATACGATCGCAGAGACGGATAAGGTCTTACGAAGGCCATAATAATCGGTGCTCCTAATAATGGATTTCTACTGGACCACATTGTGATGATCTTGCCATTATCAACCAGCGAAGTAAACCGACGCTTGTCACCAACTCTGGGAAAACTGCATAAGATCAGCTGCCCATAGCTGTCTCTATAAGAAGAAGGTGAAGATAACCTACATTCTGAAAAATTGAAGCGTTAAGTGAGTGAATCTGAAGAGTTCTATTGAAACGGTTCAAAAGACTGTTGGAAGCAGATGCTTATTTTTCTTTGAAAAATAAAAACTCTTAATTAACCGAAAAGGATCCTAAATTACAACCCCTAGAGCAGTAAAATCGGTAAAACTCTTTAGGGGTTGATATAAAATAGCCATCATTGCTGTTTGCTGGTAATTTTGGAAGGGGCTAACAGATAACATGATCAATAGATTGTAGGATTAGCAGGACGTAGCGGCCTTTAGGAATCCATTTAAAATTCTTCTACTACTAATATCGATGCAGAAGAAGTTAGTCTACCTATCGCTTTATCTTTCTACTTGAATTTTAGATGGTATTGCTTCTTTCACAATATGCTTTTTTAACAGATAACCTTAACATCACCGATTCTCTTCTACACCTATCCCACACATTTGCATAGCAGTATTCACCTCTAATGACCGCTAGCCTCACATGCACATCTAATTTCATATCAAAGTTATAGTGCGTGCCCTGGACGGATTAATAGCACATGTTGTACTTGTACCCCATATTGACCTCCATTAAAAAATTACAGGAAACGAAGAGTTTCACTATCATAGATTTAAAGTGTAAAAATATTTGCAAACGGGTGCATTTGTTGCACAAATGATAAATAGTGTCGCTATTATGGCAGATAAGTACATTCCCTTGATCTGTGGTGATGGTTATGTTTAGTTATTGCAATAAAAGAAAGACATCTATCAAACTTGTAATGTGAAGCTCATGATTAACTTTTGTACTCGCAGAATAAAGCTTATGGTAAATTTGTGGTAAATTTCTGCTCGTTGTGCCTATTCTATGTATTGTAGGGGATAGACTAATATCGAGAAAAGCTAAAGATTATTTTTTCGCGGCAGATTAAACGGTTTTCTACTTTTCTAAAGAAGAAGAAATCTCTAACCATTGGGTAAATTTTTAGCATTTCCAAATAACACAACAAGAGACACCAACTGGTCTGAATGGTGAGCTGACTAATTGAGGCAATCAGACAAGAAGCTACATTAGGTCCCACAAGATCGGATAGAAAAAAAACCTTGAGACAAATGGTATCCCTGCTGATGTAGACTGTGCAGATACATGAGATTATAGATAAATCAGCTGATCAGCTGTGTTATAAGTAACCGAAGACATTTCTCAAGAGTATTTTTAATATAAAAGTTTGAAGAGGGCGGCTTGCTATGGTTTCTCCCTAAAGAGTACAGCGAGTTGTCGATACAAAAAAGTTAAAATATCAGCGGGTATTGACCATTATCCAGGGAGGCCAAATATCTCGGATGATGATATCTTGATGATAAACTGAACTGGAATCACCACGTTTATAAAACTGTTTAGAAAGCCACGTTAGTACTGTGGAACTGCAGCGAACTAGCTGGAACAACAACATAGGGACTCAAATCAGGCATTATGATCTGGTTCTAGAAATCGGTAGTGAGGTCCATGGTCAACTATGCCTCAGCGGCTTGGTGGATAAAGTCTACACAAAACATAATCGATCTTAAGCTGACCAAGCTTCAGAGCCTGGCATGTCTAAGTGTCTGCCCTTTAAAGTTAATAGTTAGTCCCTGTCCGGGGACATGGTATCCAATCATGAAAAAGGAGCCCTAATCTGGTACACGGATGGTTCTAAAACCAAAGAGGGGATTGGAGCAGGAATATATGGTGTCGCACCCAGGGTTAAAATACATCAGTGCTGAGGCAGATTCGCGCCCATATTTCGGGCGGCATACACTTCCGCCAGATGTGCCGACGAAAACCTTCGTCGAAGTACATTACGTACGATTGCCATTTTTCAATTACTTCCCATTGTGACGTCATGATAACTGGAAATTTCTCTGTCTCTTTTGATGTAACAGATCCTTAAAAGTCAATTGGAATTTATTTTGAGCCCACAGTAATTCATTTTCGCGAAGTCCAATTTAACTAAGTTAAGTATATCCCGGAAGGGAATTTCTTTTTAAAAAATTCTAAAAGTTGTCGGAGCTGGTCGCGAAACGGTTCAATCGGGATAGACTGCTGAGAGCACTTACAAAATTACAAAAGAAACCCGGTTCTAAGTAGTTATATCGACTTAAATGTGAAACAATCGACTCAAACACTTCAGAATGTCACTATAAACGTATATTTCTTCCATAGCTAGGACAAAACCCAAATATTGCGAGACCATGCCATACATCTTTGAGCCATTTTAGTTTTAAACTTTGATCATGGAGAAAATTTTAATATATTTTTGCAGGTAAAATAATTGTAAAACCGATTGCCAAGTTAAAGACTTTTCATTTTTTAACTGTTATTCAAATCTTCTGTGAGAAAATTGATAGTGTTCCTCTACTGTCAAATGGATGTCGCCCCTATAGACCTGGGGGAAATATTTGCCTATCTTATCGGAAATTTAATTATTACTTGCTTGCTTTAGGTGTTTCAGGAAATCAAGTCCTTTAGAGGATGCGATTTAAAGTCGGTGTAAAAGAGTGTTAAGCGTTCTAAAAATATACAAAGAAAATGATAAATTTCCAATTCGGCTTGTAACTGAATTTTACAGATTTCCCTATAACCTACTCGAGAAAAATTAAAAAAGATTGCAAAAGATAGAACGTTTGAATGTGGTTCATTTTCATTTATTCCTATAACTACTGCTCGACTTTTGCGATGTAAGAGAGGAGAGAGCATTATTCTTGATCAGTGATGACTGATGAAAATAAAACCTTGTGGAATTTCTCTGGGGTACTCGGAAATCTTGCTTATTACCACAAGCTTTGTTACAATGTGGTAAAAGAAAAGATAGTTAAGATACTTGGCACAAATTTTCTAATCTTTAACAATCCCTCTTTTGTTTTAAATTATGTTATATAGCGTAGAGGCTGTGCTCATTAGGAAAATGTGATTTCTTCCATATTCCCCCCAAGTAGTTAATTTCCTTTCAAATGGGAAATTCCCCTGCGGTTTCCATCGATGCGTTTGATAATGGGCGAGGTGTGCTTTGGATTCAGCAGCAGGCAAATATGCGGGTAAATATTGATTTATGTGCACAAGAAGACCGATTAATTTCCAGCTGGTCAGGAGAAAAGCAGAGTCAATGACATTTTCCTTGAATTTCTGGGATAATTTGAAATCGATTATGTTTGTTTGGTAGAAATGAATGCGGGGTTATCTTTTAGGGATCCATGGGAAAGAACAATGTGGCACGAAATTCTGAGGGAGAAAAGGTTATGTAAATCGCGATAAACAAAGTATGAAATGTTGAATTTGTCCCAAGCTTCATCGGAAAGCTTCTGGCTGGCGGTGGCCAAGTGCGACAAAGATAAAAACCAATAGTGTCATGTGATGTTTGAGAGAATGAGCCATACAATGTCAAAACCAAAACAAAGGTGGCCTACTTCATGCACTGTTGAATTAGAGATATTTCACGTTACACAGAGATAACTGCAGGAGAGGATCGCTTCATAAAATCGTCTAGTCAATTGATTGTCGTGTCAAATTCACACGTTGGCTTGACTCATGATCAGTTGGTGAGAATGTTTTGCGCACGTCCAATGAATTCTATGAAACGCTTTGAAGAGAGTGCTATGACTCATTTATGGATGGAATATTTTGGAAATGGAATGTGATATAGAATGGGATGGATGTATTGTATCTGCCTACAGGGCTACAGACAGTTCCCATTTGTACACTCTATCCATCTCACGCCTTGGTTATTTTGCATTTCACTACGTCTCGTGTTCCAATGTTCCAAAAAGACGTACATTTTTCCCCTCATGCAAAAGTTTAAGTAGTTAGTCTTGAAACGTAGGTTCTCGTAAAAGTGTGAGCGCATCCCAATATCGGACGAGAAAGAAAAACGTGTGCGAGTTTTTTTTGCTTGGTATCTACCCATCGATTTCCCTGAAATTCATCGAATTTCGCAAACGTCGGTAACAATAACGAATTGCAACAGTAGGAAAACAGTGGCGTACACGAAATCGGTGTCGAAAACTGGAAGGGTGAGGGAGAATTAAATAGTGTGATTCCCATGTGGTTGCGTCCTCTAAAAGGACTAACAATCGAAGATTATTGAGGCTACCCGTCATACGGAATTTCCAAGAAATTTGGGGAAAACCAGTGCAAGAGAAATAAAATAATAAATAGCAGAAGAAAACGTGCACAGTCTGCAAAATTTAAACTCAGCAACGAGAAAAACGTGTGCTATTATCGCCGGGGGAAAAATCATATGATTGCATGGTGGACATGCATTGCATTTAGAAGTTAATGAAAATTGTTGAAAAAAAGTAATATCTAAGTGTAATTGTTATTTTTACTCCTCGTCTTTGTGGTGTTAAGTGCGTGAGGTGGTATTTTGTACATCTAATTTTATCTGCATCGAAAATAGTGTGACTTATGCTGGTGTAGACCAGTCTATTAGTTTTGTGCGTGCCGAAAAACTTTACTCAACGAGCAAGGGGTGTGCACATTTTATGACTGGCAGATCCACAGTGCCACCGAGTGGGAGTGGGGAATTTCGCAAATAAATTTCACCAGCCTCTTGGAATTTAAGGCGGAAGTCAAGAAGAAAAAAAAGGAATCAGGACATGGTCGAAGGATAATCGAATATAATATAAAAGGTGGAAAAAGTATTCAAGGATTTTTCTTTTGTTCCTTGCTTGAATGCAAGGATAAAAGTGTGGGATTTTATGCATATGGTGAGCACGTCTGTGTGTGTGTGTGTAGAAGTTGTTATGGCCTCTGAAAACTACCGGCACTTGTTCAATAACTAAAAAGAAAGAGAATCCTGTGGCGGAATTAAAAGGAGGACATCTTTCAGAAAGCTGAGTAACCAGTGCAACAGCAGCAGCAGCAAGAGGAGTAAAAGAGATAGCAGAACATTGGAAAATCAATTTGGGTATTGATTTTTCTCCCAAAACGAACACAGCCAAAAAGGACATCCCAATTGAATTTGTGCAATTTGAATCTACAAAAGAGAACACAGATAGTGAGAATAGTGTTTTTTTTTATTGTTTATTGAAAAGAAGTTTCAAGTTGCATTTCAAAGTATGTTAAAAGTTTCATTAATCCCCGGGACTTTCAGTGAATAGGCGACTAAATTGCACATGAATTAACGCTTTTTTTTGCGGCACAAAAGGCATCGGAGCCAATTTGCATGAATGTCGGTTATAACCAGAAGGACGATATTTTATTCCAATAGCATAAACATGAGTTTATTTAAGCAGTGCATGCTGTATCGTGCTCTTAGAAGTCCTAAATCTAAAAGTATTAATAAAAATCAGAAGTTGATTTAAAAAAAAAAAAAGAGGACGACTGAGTCGAATTTTCTTGCGTCTAAGCCTCCCTAAATATAGGAAAAAGTATCTTTTGTGTTTTTGAGAGCTTTTTTTGTGATAAAACTATTTCAACAAATGAAAAACATCTTCCCTATTAGTAGAATTTGTTTATGAATCTGCAACCAGTCCCACAAGTTTTGTTTTTATTTCGACATATTCGCTAAAGACCAAAAAAACTTTTCGTGTGTGTTCATCAGTGTGGGAAGTACAAAATTGTATCAAAACTGTGCGTCAAACAAAAAAAGGAAAAAGTGGCATTATTGCACATTATATCTCAAGAAAATCCCCAAAAGAAAAAAGAAGAAAACACCACATACACAATCAAAACAAACAAAACAAGTTTCTCGGACAAACGTAATGATTTCTGGAAATCCCATAATAAAAATAAATAAAATTGATATAGAGCGGTGTGAATTTCAATTAATTGAATTGAACTTGAAAATTGGCCTAAAATTGTATAATATTGTCAATAATATTGAAGGATTTAAGCAATTTATATTGCCCTACAAAAAAGTCAACAAATTTTGTGAGCAATTAAAATTTGAAGGTGACGGTGGAGGTGGTGGAACATCACAGTTGCTGACAATACCAGCACAATTATCATCAAAATCGTTACTGAGATCAAATCCTGTATCACAAATAGCATCAAATGTTACCGGCATTCTTCAGAAAGAGACGAATATTTTAGTATTCATTATTAAAATATTTCTATTGTCTCTGGTACTTATCGCCAAGGTATCACAAAAGAGTATTGAAGAAAGTTTCAGATCCACAAAACATAAAATAAATTTTGTTATTATGCAAATATTTAAAATTCAATTCGGATTACCATTAATTGGCTGGAGAATTAAACCAGAACCCGGAGACTGACACATATTGGATTGTATAAAAACGTTCCAATCAAGGCAATTTTCTATAAAGATTAAATCAATGGACTGACAACTGCTAGCCATGTATAGATAGCAGACATTTACTAAATAAGCAAACAAGAGGAAGAAAAAAACGAAAAAATACTAATAAAAAAATAATTTGAGACATTCAAACGTGCATAGTGTACTAAGACCTCTTTGATATCCATGATAAAAGGGTTAATCCCCTGGAAAATATCCCCCAAGTGGATCACGACGGCAGCAAGCAAAGCAGGTGATCACCTATGATTGAGAATTCTTGACTAAAAAAAACAAGAGAAAGAAAAAGATTTCTACGAATGCCAAGGAGTATAGGATTGTAAAAATTTCTTATAAATATTAAAAAAGTAGAAGTCCTACGATAGTGGGGTAGAGGCGATGCTGAGTAACAACAAAATCGTTACAATCCGGCTCTAGTTAACATAAATTTTCTGAATAAATAAAAAAAATGTGCAGTTTCCGAGAAGTGGCTTAAGGCATTGATTTTATTTCGGGTACTGGGAAAAATAGAAAAACAACCGAAATCTCCAATCACCAACAATACACGAAGACGAGCATCTATTTTAGTTAAAACCGGCATAACACACGAACTTCATCATCTGTTCTGCAAATTTGCAAGGCAAGTGAAAAAAGCAATCACCAGCACTTGAAATATAGAGCCTCGAAAATAAAAATATATTTTTCTGACCATCGACCATCATCACCAAAAAAAAAGCAACCATTTCCAGTTGGGCAGTTGTTGTAACAGCGATAAGCGAACGCATAACAGCTTGCTCTATATAAAAGCTAACTATGACCTGTGTATAACAACGGCTTACTGAATAAATCTTTGTTTATTAAACCATAATTCTCGGAAAACTGGCATATTTTTCGAACAAATTAAAAAAAGAAAAACAAAAAGCACCTAGAAATTGAAGGGTATCTTAGTGACGGCGAGAGACGAAATACAAGAGTAACAGTTGTGGTGTATAACATAAGCTATTTTGCGTATCTTTAAATAAAAATATCCAACGGAATAGTGATTAGTGTGATTTAGTAGGACAAAGAAAAAAAGTATATATATAGAGTGAAAAAATGATAGTGGAAACCGCGGACAGATTTTTTTTGTATAACAATTACTGAAAAAAGCGGAAAGAGACTTATTTCTAATCTAATAGAGAAAAAAATAAACAGTCTAACCAAAAGTCTAAATATATATATATTTAGTAGTTATAACAGTTATAAATTTTCCAAGAAATTCGAATAGAAAAATGCCATCAACACCTAATTCAAAGGGCTTCCAACGGAGCCAATATTATTCGCCCTTTAAAATTATGACTAGAAATCGTAATAATCGACGAATTGATGAAGTTGGTGAACCAGAAGATGGCCTCATCATATCTGAGCTATTGCTCAAAGGTAAAGTAGTTTTCGATATATTTTCTTGTTGCTTTTCCCAGTTTCCTTGTGAATGCCGTTTTTCGTTTATTTTTCATTTATCTTTCTGGTTTTTTTGTCATTAAGGGGGAACACTACTGTGTACTATCTGTATCTATGTGTATAGAACTCTAAAAGTTATATAAACAACGATACTATTAAAAAAATAAAAGCAGAAATTCAAGTTCTGGATTCCTGTATTAACCGATATTGTCTTCATTTTCTTGGGGCATGGAAAAACAACAGAAATTCAATATTGGTTCTGTAGAATGTGTCGGCTTCTGCTGGTCGTACACGATAAATGTCTCTATAGTGATCTGAAGGGAATTATTAAATGGTAAAAGTGTAGCTGTAGTTAGTTATAGTAATTTAATTGCAACTGTTACAGTACAATATTGATAATTGCAGTTTGGAAAAATCCCCACGCTTAATTATTGTCACACTTATATAATTTAATAATCTTCACATGCTATCGAGGAAATGTTGAATTTCTGCTCTTTTTTTATTTTATGTTCCAAGAGTGTGAATAAAAGTATCAAAAATCCTATTTTTTCGACAGTCTACAGCCGTCTTCCTCCTTAGATAACAGTGAGAGATTGGAGTTCCCCGGGTTCTATGTCGAAATGATTTTACAGATCATATCAGGTGATATTTGGAGCTTAGTAAAGCTATTAAAAGAGCTGATTCCATTACAAGTCTTGGTTTTGATCTTATGCATCGAAAAAAATTACACTATTATAACAGTTTTGGTCTCGTTATAACAATTTGTGACGTCAGACCGAGACAACCTGGAGCAAGAAATGCAATAATGCTAAATGAATTTATATCTATTGTTTGCTCCGTTTTATCAGCTGCAATATAAATCAAATTACGTGACATTATCTCTTCTCTTACCTTACCTGAAGATTATTATTTACCTATACATATATGCATACTTGTTTTTTTTTTGCATTTGCAGAAAAAAAACTAGTATGTACCCCTTTTGGCGCGTTACCGTTTATTTTCGATGGGCGGTTCAACAGGAGGCCTATACCATGGCGACAATTTTAGGTTAACTGGTATACATTCATTAGTGCTGCTGTCCATTCATTTTTTTTTTATTCATTACCGAAGTAATTATTGCACTGGGTAAATATCTTAATAAGCAGAGTTTTATACGTCACGTGACAATCTTAATCCAATGTTTTTAACAACTTGAAGAAGTTAATAGGAATACTAAATGAACTTATACATGTGAAGAAAAACGGGCTAGTCCCACGAACCTTTCAGTCCAATGGAACATCACCCTATCCCAAACATTGGGACGGACAGACAGAAGACAAATAAATAGGAATATATATAGGCAGATAAACGGGCGTACAAATGGACGAAGTAGAAACTGGACGGACATAAATACAAAGATTAGATGGGTGAAATTTTGGACGGACGGACAAATAGCCGGATAGATATTTTGGACACACTTCACTCTGGTCCAAAATCATTCGACGCAAACTACATAATAAAAACCTGATAAGGTTTGCAAAAAATTTAAATGGGCGTTTTTTTATAACAATTAAACTCTTCAACAGCAAGACAAAATGGCCAAATGGGAAGTTCGCAGTGTGGGTAGACTAGTCGCATCCAGGTTATTGACATTTGTAGTTGTCCAGTTGGTAGACTTTTGTGCCACTTGGACCAAGAGAGATCTTTTTTAACCGACAATAACTATTTAATTTGCTGTAATCCACTGAAGATTGAGACCTATTTCCATATCGTATGATGGTCGTGGCACCTCAAGCAGAGGCTGCGGCTAAATCCGGAGTTATAATCCTGGAATAGAGGAGGTTGTTGATCCTCACGTTTTTTAAGATAACGGCACTCGATGGTGTATTGACTTGATTTAGAATTTCAAATACAAATTCATTTTTTATAACAGAAGACAATATTTGTAGAAGCAAAAAATTCTATAGAAAAAACAGAAGATTTAGCTTCCTCAGCAATTTTTTCAATACGTTTCGAAGATTAAACTTTTTCAGTAAATTTTTTAATGAAATTTTGTGGGAAATTTAGTAGAGACAAATGTAGTAGATTGGAAACAAAATAAGCGCAATTTTCAGAGATTTAAAATGTAGTACATCTACTACAATATAGATAGTAGTAGAAGTTCCAACACGACAATCAGAACATGGAGGATTGAGCAAGTGGGATTAATAATCATCTCTGCTTGTAAATATGATTCACCATCAAGCCGAATTGAATATTTTAAGAAAATACATTGCCCGGCGACATTCCTAAGGCGGCTTTAATGAATTGATTGCAATCGAAGCGAAGCGAAGAGATTTTCGTCAATTTCTCGTCATAAAGTCTTGGCCTTGGAACCCGTGGAATTCCTGTCGTCTTCACCAATTAAGCTCTAAATTCTTAAAATAATTTTCAATGGCCCAAAATCATGAATGTCAGCTTGTCCAGACACACATTTCTTAGACTGTCAAATTAATCACTGTGCGGCCAACTCAGGCGTTGTAAGTCTCATCAGAGATTCAGAGTTAATTCCACCTTGGTAACTTCGGAGCTGTGGTCTATTTTTAGGATGTCTCCTCATTAGTTCTCAATTTCTAATTACGTGAAGCAAATTTTGCACGCATGGGAATGTTGCCCTGTGCGATTCATCCCCTCCACCTGGTAACTACAACGTCCTAGTGAAATTTGTAATAATTTTTCTTGCTGCGGATATAAAACCCCGGTGTGATTTTCATTATATAATCGGTCCTAAGATTACTTGAAGAGAGGAGTGCACAGCCATGAATTGTGCTTTTGTTATCAGTCTTACTGCTGGTGGCACATATCATTACACTTGTTGCCTTGAGCAGATAGCGCATACCACACATGATATAGGTAGGTTGCTTTTATAGGACAAGTGAAAAATTGATATGCAGAAAATTTCCCCTTCAGCATTAAATATCAGAAATTAAACCACTGCCTCAGTTGTTTTCAAGCAAAGTTCTTACACGTGACTCACGTATAAAAAGAGTCCACACAATTTTATGGATTTAAGATATATATCAAGAAATATATTAACATTGGGCAAAGAGTCGTTTGTGAGACAAAAAGAACCACTCCAAGCGTAAAAAATCCCAGCTAATTAAACCAGAACCAATTCAGTTCAATGACTGGTGACTGGAATAGAGAAAAAATAAATTCACAAAACACACCTGATTACATCTATTAAAGCTTTCAAATTCTGGTCATTTGCTATTCACCGGGTGTGATTCACATCCAACTTTCCTTAGTCACGAAACACCATCCACGCAGAGATGACCTTTCTGTTCCCTCCTCCAATTGACACTTGGACATGGGTTCGTCTATATTTTAAATTATTCTTTGCAGTAACGAAAAGGCAAATACCTCTTTTCAATCATTCCCTCTCTTTGTATTTATATAAGACCGTCTTGCTTAGTCATGTCCCAATTGCAAACTTAAATCTTAAGTGAGTGTGGGTGGAATATGTTTTCTTCTTATGATTGAAGATCTAGTGTTTTGTGATCCGCGAATATATTACAGACATAATTTTGTTGTCACAGCAAAGTAATCCATAGAGCACTTATCTCAGCGGTGGAGGAGGGTATGGCAACGTTGTCTTTATCTAATTGGGAAGAAACTGAGTTGAACTGCAGCTAACTCCTTAAGTATCTTAGCTGCAGTTCAACTCAGTATCTTGTAATGCTATCGATTAGATGGGCGAGAAAAGTTGATGCCTCTCAGCGTGACGACAAATCAATATGTAGGTCAATTCGTTCGTTTTTCGTCTAAACATTCATTAGGGGCGTATAAAAATGCTGTAGGACCTAAAAAGCAGCCCTGTGGGTTTTCAAAATATTTCAGATAAATGAATATATATATATATTGCTTACATTAATTGATAGATCTGAGATATTGTAAAAACTTACAGAGCTCCCGAGGATTTTTCGAAATCCATTCCATAGGTGTGGGATGACGCGAGTGAGACAGAATATGTTGTGGAAAACGTCGATAATCAGATAGGATTCGTTGCGTGTATAATGTTATCATGCCGCTTGTTGTGCCTTGACCAAGAGTGGACTTTAACTTAAGCAATAGTGACTGGAATTGAAGGTTTAATGGAAAATGAGAACCACTCGACCTGCAGGGTGGCTGAAAATTGGATTATAATGTCCACCCAATTCCTTAGAATCCAGAAATCGTGTTGGAAGCACTAGAACCTCTAATTTGCTGGATTATATCCCATGCTTCCTTAAAATTGGTGAGAGTCGTATAAAATCACATTCAAAATTTTTCTTGGCGCTTTTGACTAACTTTTTAGCCAAGCTCAGCTTTCTGCGGAAAGTAAACAGGTTGGCTTGCGTCGGATGAGGTTAGAAGGTTTTAGGGGGTGGTTAGGGGGATACAAATTTCTTGCGATTTGCGAGTTGATCCCAGGGAAATTATAAAAATACAATCGCTCCAGCGGTTTCAAAGAGATTGCCGGGTTTCCATATTTTGCCTGGTGACTTAGGATTTTGTGACAAAAAAATGCCTATGAAATTCAACCAATTTTGGGTGGCAAATTCCTGTCTTATATTTTTTTCTAGAATCACGCTCCAATTTTGTAGATGTACTTTTCAATTAGCCCCTCTGGCAAAATCTGAAGGCTTTAAGAATTTTGTGCAAAAAAATTTCTTACCTATAGGCCACGATTGGGGCTATTGGTTTTTTTTTGCTTTTAAGACCCTCTATCTTCTCAGAATCGTAGGGTCCTTCTCCCAAATTTTGTAAGTATATCCGCAAGAGATCAAATTATTGGCGAAACAGCAAAGATAAACTAGACCCAGGAAAATAAATATGACACTCTAATCTTCTCACTTTTTCCCCACTAAAAAATTTGTTTCTAGGACAATTTTGAGATACAAGATATTATGTTAAAAATCTTCGCTGTTTTTTCTAATTTTTGAAGTATTTCTGATTTATTATTATATTTTTTTTCTATTTCATTATCAGATTCACGTTCATGCCAAGGAGTTTTAAATGCTGGAGAGGATGATGAAATGAAAGTGACAGGATATCGTCGCTCGGCAGTACGTACAGTCCTATGTTGGATATGTGTAATATTAACGGGTGGTTTACTGCGTTTAATATTGCATTGGTGGCGCCACTGGCTTCTATTAGCAACACATTCCCCATGCCCATTAGACGTAGCTGAAAAGGTTCTAGTTCGTGAAGATTACCAAGGAAAACATCAATTGTACTACGTTAAGGATGTGCTCACCCTAAATTCTGACGCTATTAAGTAAGTGTGATATGTGAGACGATCCTTCTATTTAACTCTGTCGATTCTTAAAGGCGGATGCGTAGCGAGAACAGCAAATGGAAGAATTATTTCCCATTGGATGACTCTATTAATGAAAAGCAGTTCTATCTATCGATACACTTCAGCTCGGGGAATTTTAAGCGTATGTCATGTGATCATCGCTTTGTCCAATAAAATTTATCTATTTTTTCTCTCATTTTGGCTCAGGTATGGATACAGTTAGATTGTTCCGATGTAAGCAAATTCGTTATATTTGGGACGTTCAAACACAAACGTTCCAAAAACTAAAAGGACTCGACGTTAACATTCCCAGTACATATTTACATCAACGGAAGGGGTTGTCACGTGTTGAACAGTTGGCACGACGCTTGGTATATGGCCTGAATGAGATCACTATACCTATTCGAGGGGTGTTCACCCTGCTCTTTCTAGAAGTTCTTAATCCCTTTTATGTTTTTCAAATTTTCTCCGTGTGCCTATGGATTTCATATAATTATTACTATTATGCTGTTGTTATAGTATTGATGTCAGTATTTGGCATTACCATGTCAATAATACAAACAAAAAAGGTAAGTGGGAACACACTAGTAACATCTGGAGGATACTTTTTTAAGTGAGATTTTTACAATAGAATCAGGACGCACTGCGGAATACTGTTCAGAACAGTGATTGCGCCCTTGTGGTTCATGACACGGGGAATGTGGAAAGAGTATCAACACAGTATTTAGTGCCAGGGGATGTGATCGAAATTCCATCGTCTGGATGTACAATGCAATGCGATGCTGTCCTACTTTCAGGCAATTGCATTTTAGATGAGTCCATGTTGACAGGTAAAGAAATGAGAGAAAAAATAAATGCTGCGAAGGAATGGGGTTCTAGAGGGTTCTATCATGGGGGCAATTGTCCTTTTGATTTTTTGGGGGTTATTTAAAAATGCCGACAGAAAGCTTTTTCTTGGTCTGAAGGCATAGTAGCTACTGCCGTCAGACAAGGACAACATTTCACCATTTATCTTTTCAGGTGAAAGTGTTCCAGTTACAAAGACTCCTCTACCAATAAAACGTGATCTGATATTTGACAAAAAAGAGCACAGTCGGCATACATTATTCTGTGGCACAAAAGTTATACAAACGCGATATATTGGCTCCGAAAAAGTATTGGCTGTGGTCATAAATACAGGGAATATAACAGCAAAGGGTGGTTTGATACGTTCAATTCTATATCCACCACCGGTTGACTATAAATTTGAGCAGGACTCATACAAATTTATAGCGTTGCTTGGACTAATAGCTGGAATGGGATTCATTTACACACTCGTTAGTAAGGTAAGGCTCAGCACTTATTTCCCCTCTGCCTTTTTTATTTCTTGCTGTAACAATAATTTTTCAGATAATCCGAAATGTATCAGCAGCTAAAATCGCTATAGAATCTTTGGATCTAATAACAATAGCAGTACCACCGGCATTGCCAGCTGCAATGACTGTTGGTCGTTTTAATGCACAAAAACGGTTGGAAAAGAAAAGTATCTACTGCATATCACCGCGATCTATTAATGTATCTGGGAGTATAGATTGCGTATGTTTTGACAAGGTAAAAATATTTTTTAGTCCCATTAGCAACATTTAACAACATTAATATATTTTTGGCGGTTTACAGACAGGAACTCTAACTGAAGACGGTTTGGACATGTGGGGTGTTGTGCCGAAATCGTCAACAAATCAATTTCAGATACCCTTAAAACAAGTAGACAGATTGCCATGTGATCATTTCCTGTATGGGATGGTGACGTGTCATTCAATAACCATAATGAACGGTGAAATGAAGGGTGATCCCCTGGATTTGAAGATGTTCGAATCGACTGGATGGATATTGGAGGAGGCCAACGTTGCTGATGATAATAAATATGACCTACTGTTTCCAACAATAGTTCGGCAGCCTAAAAGTGGTAAGACAAGTTTTATATTTAACGTCGAACCTCTCACCCTGTCTTTTGGTCAATTTCAGATCACAGTGAAAACGAGAAGAAGTCTTCTGAGGAAGATCTTTTCGGATCGAATGACATTGGTATAGTTCGTGAGTTCTCGTTTACCAGCAGTTTACAGAGGATGTCGGTTATAACACGGCGTCTGTGCGACGATCATTTTAACGTTTACTGCAAGGGATCTCCAGAAATGATACAAACCCTATGCAAACCTGGATCAGTGCCACATAACTACCTCAGTCAGCTGGATATTTATGCCCAGCAAGGTTACCGGGTCATAGCAGTTGCCTACAAACCACTGGACAAAAAAATAACCTACCCTCGGGTACAAAAAATTGGCCGTGATAAAGTCGAATGTGATCTGGAATTTCTTGGCTTTGTCGTCCTGGAAAATCGTCTAAAACCTGATACGACCAATGTGATCAAAAGTCTAACAACTGCTAATATTCGAACAATTATGGTAACGGGAGATAACATGTTGACAGCATTGAGTGTAGCCAAGGATTGTGGGATGGTATCCAAGCGACAAAGCGTTATAACGGTTAATGTACGTCCCCATGCCACCCAACCAGGAAAATATGAGATTTTCTACAATTTGACGGGAGCTAATCCTGTGGCACAAACACCGAATGGTAATGGAGAAGTCTGTTCCCTGCTAACGAACAGTAACAGTGTTGTTAGCCTATCAACAATAGACACATGGACCCACAGAGATGTTGAGCTTGGTTTGACTGAACCAAATGGCAATGTTTTTGAGCAGTTAACCTTAACCGAACCGACGAACAACTATCGTTTTGCAATGGTGGGAAAGACATGGTCGATAATACGTGATCATTTCCCAGAGTTATTACCAAAAGTGGTGACACGTGGAACAATTTTTGCCAGAATGTCACCTGATCAAAAACAATCGCTGATTCTAGAACTACAGGATCTTGGATATTATGTGGCGATGTGTGGTGATGGTGCAAATGATTGTGGGGCTCTTAAAGCCGCTCATACCGGAATATCGTTGTCAGAAGCTGAAAGTTCTGTGGCGTCACCTTTTACATCCAAGAATCCAACAATTGCATGCGTCCCAAATGTGATTAGGGAGGGTCGTGCAGCTCTGGTTACATCATTCGGGATTTTCAAGTATATGGCAGCATACTCTCTGGTTCAATTCATCTCAGTCCTGATCCTATACTCGATTGACTCCAATCTGACGGATATACAGTTCCTATACATCGATTTGGGCTTGATTTCAGTGTTTGCCTTTTTCTTTGGTCAGACAGAAGCATATGATGGTCCTCTAGTTAAGCAGGCTCCCCTAAATTCTCTGATATCGTTGAGCCCGATCATGTCAATCATTTTACACCTCGTGCTAACGACGACTTTTCAAGTGGTGGGATGGTTCCATGTTCAAAATCAATCATGGTTCGTCCCATTTAATTTTACTGAGGCAGGCAATGACCTGGAAGACCTTGGCTGCTATGAGAACTATACGATCTTCATTATTTCCAGTTTTCAGTACATCATTCTGGCGTTCGTCTTTTCGAAAGGGGCTCCATATCGTAAATCGATAGTATCGAATTATTTTTTCTTGATATCATTGGTGGTTAATACGGCCGTTGTAATATATTTAGCAGTGATACCAACTCAAAGTGTTGCTTACAGGTTTGGATTAGTCATGCCACCAGACTTCAAGTTTCGGGTGCTTTTGGTGTTGTATGGCCTTATCAATTTTATTATATCGTTTGCAATCGAATCGATTATTATTGAATTTTTATTGTTCAAGAAGTTACAATATCGATGTCAGAACATCGAGAAATCTCGGCGGAAGTATCTACTCGTTGAGAGTCACCTGCGACAGAATTACAAGTGGCCACCGATATCCTACTACCAAAACGATATAAACGCCCTGAATATTGAGAAGGCATCCCCCGTGTCGTATGCAGAAATAAGTGCTGAACATGGTATCGATATAAAGGCGCCGTTCGATCAAAACAGTGTACTGAATAGTTTTTTCGAGAATCAACCAAACGATAATTGTGATGACTACTTGTCCGATATTGAGTCTGAACATGAACTTGAACATGAGGATGAACTTTTCGAGCATGAAGAGAACCTGCGACCGGCAGCATCTACAACTCCAGCCTCGTACAGTATTAGTTACAACAACAACAACAGTGTGAAAATTGCTTCAAGCTTACCAGAAACAAGTAAAAATCATTCCAGAGGTGGTGTAGGTATTGAAATGATGCTAAACCCGACGGCATTAAATCAACGGACCCCAAATCATTTTCAAACGACTGCTATTGGTGCATCACCTCCTCCCTACGTTCCAAGCAGTAGTAGTCAACTCTTTGACAGTGATAAACAGCAGAACCAACAGCAGCAGCACCAGCAGAGTGTCGTTAAACTCAACAGTGATTTTGTAGAAAATATCGAAATTAGTAGCGAATCTGACAAGAAAATACCATCAGAATTGAATCATACACCGCAAAGCTGAAAACTACTTAAAATGGCGTTAAATTGGTTTGTTTTATAATTGGAAAGGTTAAACAGGTGGCGATAGTCTCATAATGTAACTGTGATTAAAAAACAAATGAAAGTAATGGAAGAGCACCTACTCCTTCCGCCAACCAATTCTGCGCCTACATTAAATAGTTTTAAGGAATTCGATTGTAAGACAATTTGGAGTAAGTGTTCCCAAGGATTCTAAGCAGATTTTTGGAATTTCCAGATTGTTTCCAATATGTTTACATTTATTAGATTTTAATAAAAGGGAAATTGGGAGTAAAAGTAGTAAAAAAGTATATAATGCCTGAAAGTATTCATATTAAACGGTCTATGGAGTATTTTCCGTTTTTTAAAGAAATAAAAAGTAATTTTAAGTGAAACAATTGCGATTTCCTAGCGTAGTTTGTACTTAAATAAATTATAATACTCCTTCCGCACTGGACGGAGGTGAGTGGATAGACAAGGGTTAACTTATCTTTTTTAGTAGCAATTATTGAAAAAGTTAGAAGAGTTTGCATATCTAACAATTATATACAGTGGCGTTCTGAAAAGTGCCCCTTTACGCCTTATTTTTCAATCTAGCTGCTAACTAAGCCTCTGCCTAGATAAATATCGCACATCCCCAGGTCAGTGGAATAAATCTAAGACGTTGAATAGCCGATAATATCTTAAATTCTCAGAACATTTTCATTATCCATGCAAAAGAGTAAAAACCTACGAGACGCTACTGTTCTTCACAATAAAACAATAAAATCTTTGTACACAATTCGTGTCCAGGGATATTTTTGGGAAAATAATTGTGAGATTCAGATGTGCAAAATCCCAGTGCAATTTCTGCCGATTAAGTTATTTATTTATTTATTTATGTTTTTGGTACCATATCGCCCTGCGAAACTATAGCAAAACAATTAGAAAAGAGCGTCTTTGTTTTTTTGGTACCTACTTCTTTAGGGTATCTAATTAATTTGTGCTTTTGTTGACATATAGAAAATATCTTTCTAGTCTCAAGTTCTATGTAAGGAAAACGAGATGATACCTTTAGACGTTTTTGTTTTTTTAATAATAATACTAAAAGGAAACAAAACGGTAGTTTAAAAAATCTCTTTGTTCCATCTGCCAAATATTCAGGCAAATAGATAAAATTTTAAAGAGAACACACGCAGTCTTTTTTGAAATGTGTTTATCAGTTTTTGTTATATCTATATATATATATATATCGATTGTTGTAAATAAAAAGAAAACTATTGGGAAAAGATGTGTTTATCTCAGAGGTACCTCCCAAAAGCATATTATATATCCCTGAGATACAATAAATCTGCAAATCTGCCAGATTGATCATTGTTTCTGTCTCCAGTAGTCTCTCATTTTAACATAGTGAAAGATTCTTAGCTTCAAGGTCAGGAATTGTCTCAAATTTCGCTTAACTTTTTCACTCTAGCAAAATTAGACAAAAATAGGATTGTTAATACACCATCCAGGTTAGGAATTAGGGTGAATCGACTCCCTAATCCGTTAGCGACAAAAGGTCTGCAGGTTGTTCTTCACCGTTCTTCATACATCATCACTGAGCTTCGGTGGTACCAAGTAAGAGAGTTAGAATCCCCTCTTCTTTCAGGATATTCCAATAAAACTGACCGAGCAATCTTATAAAAATAGTCGAACGTCTGTGACAAATGAATCAAAGTGGTGTACAAAGTGTAAAATGGAAATGAATTTTCTTGAATCTGTGACCGTCACAAGTTAAGCCTGTTTGGTACATACGACCCTTAATACGTTCGATACCGGTGACGGAAACTTCGGCAGATGTGTACCAAAAATGCGGCCGACAGCGAACGTGCTGACTTATCAGACCGTCTTAAAATCTCAGTGTGCTAATAGCATAGCCTTTAAGAGTCGTAACTAATCTGCTTGCATCCTGAGGACTTGTTTGTACATACAGTCATTTACTTTATAGGAGATTCAATCTACAGGGTGGTCCGGAATTGATGGTACAAATTCATAGGGCGATAGTAGACCTAAACTGAAGTCGGAAACTTTATATCACTATGGGCCGAATTCTACTTTGTTTTCAAGATATGGTGGATTCTATGTTCTCCATGAATTTCGATACCTTGACTAAAGATGTAACCATGGTCATGTCCTTTGCGTTCCTCGGGCTGATTCATGCAGACCCAAAGCTGAGAGTCAAGCCAACCTCATGCTTTAGCCTAAGCCAGTCCAGGCAATTCCTCGGAGGCACGACCTAATGACAGGCTGGCAGATGTCCGCAAAAATCCTCACTCCCAAGAGGGTGGGAGGGGGGAGTTGTCCCCTAGAATCTCAGGTCAAACTCTGTCGTCCAGTCGTCACTCAGACTCAGAAACGCTCGCTCGCCTAAGTTTGCTGGAGATTCCAATGCTCAAAATGTTGAAAGAAGGTGAATTTGAGATATTTCTATTATCGACGAAGACGCGTTGATTGGGATTTGGGGTAGTTGGGTTGTAAATGCATTGTTCCGTCTACAAAGCCAAATCAATAATAAGAAGAAAAAAGGATAGCTGAAATAGCAGAACCTCGTGACAGTCCAGAATTAATCACAAAATGACAAAGTTTTAATTTTGGCTGAACAATAGAAGGCCCAAAAGGTCAAAGGATTATTGAGGCTGAAAGTAAAATTTGAAAGACCGTTGAGAATTCGTTAAACTCGAGCAAGAGGTCGAAGATGAAGAAAATTGTGTTGAAATAATTTGCGCAAGGATATTACAATAGACTCTGAAATGGACGGATCTGATTCAAAGAAAACGTTTTATTGTAGAAGATTTAATTTATTACGCCTTCTACTATCTACACGACATTCCCATTCGTAAGACACTCTTCCAGGAGTGGGCTTTAGTTTTTAGCTAATGAAAAAGGAAATATTCGGATCTCAACGAGTTTGGGCGTCATTCCCTTTTACATAAACCGGAAATTGTCACCCAAGACTAATAATTGGAATGGTTCACACCTCCTAATCGAAATTATAGTGCCAATTATGTACGGATCCGTCCAGTGCACGCTTCATAGCTTAAGATATTTTCTCCCTTTTAAACTTGCCTACACTTTAACTGTGCTTGTAGCTCAGGTAGTGAAACCCCAGACAAATTCTCACCTGATGTATTGCACTTTATCTTCTTGTTCAGTCTCTTTTTGCGCCCACTCATCATGAAAAGTAAATATTTAACCTGACCTCAGCGATGCTGTGCAGAGAGCAAATGGTCCACGGAAACTCTTATTTGTTGGTCTTATTCCAGACTAAGAGGTTCAATCTTCCGCCAAGGGGTACCCTTTGATTTATTCAACTGCAAATTTCCCCAATGGAAAGTATGACTGCCGAGCAAATGATTATTTGAGGTCAGAATTAGCATTGCGATGACGATATCGTTGATCTCTAAAGTAAACACCCATTGATTTAGCCAACTTTACTTCCAAGAGATCTATTCTATGCGCTCGAAGATATCAATCGCGGTTTTGTCCACCTCTAGAGTTATTAGAATGCCCAGGTGACATAACCATCAATCACAGCCAAATGACAATTATCTTGTGAATGGGTGCAGCACTGCAGCGATAATGAACAGAGCGTGACGCTATGAATTTCAAGATGCAAAAGGGCTTGCAAAGCCTTTCACGATATGGGCCTTTATGAGACCTTTGCCAATTGATTGCTTTTCCATTCATCACCAAATCCCATCCCAGTGAATTTTATTTCTCACGCAAATTTCTCGGCGTTTTATGTAATCAATTTATCCACACATGTTGCCGGCAATTTTTCGGATCTGCTTGCACTTTCTCCGACGGCCGAGTGATTTAAAGCGCAGGTTAATTTCCAATTTTATAACAACTGAAAATCTCAGAAATTGGTATCCGACAATGATAAGAATGCTTGACCTCAAACAGGTACTCTCAGTCGTTCACGGTTGGCTATTAATTTGTGGCAATCTTCTTGGGAAGATTGATTTGTGCTAACCCACAAATTCACTGCCTGCCTTGAAACTCCCGGTTTTTGTAGTCTATCCGTTCCTTAAGTGGCAGTCATTGAGCCTTGTTGGCTTGGGTTTTCTGGCAGGCTGATGGACCCAGAGCAGTCTCAAACTGATGCATATTATTAGTGTTAGGAAAATGGGGATGAGGACCGAGAAAGTGTAAATTCACTGTTTGGTATAGGACTTCCTCAGAGTCTCGCCAGCACCGTGCAGTAATGTATACAATTCCAACTCGAAAATCATTTTCAGTTCACCTAGATACCACTTTGCGATATTTTGGACACTTTTTTCATCTATGAAGCAGACTAAATCTCTGAACGATGAATCTAGAAGGATTCATTTTATTTAGCAGTTTGTCTTGTCGGAGTCCACTCAACTTTTCTGCTGGTCGTTCCACACGACAGCCTAATTTTTAACTTAACGCTCCATTTGATCTCAATCTGTCTTCTAACCCAAAAAAGTCCGTCCGATCCATGCATCTGTCCAATGCTTGATTTTCCAGTTCAAAGAGGATTTCAATTCCTTGCATCTGACCAAGTAGTCCAACGCACGAACCAGAACTAGCGTTTCTGCTTGGTAAATCAAGGCGTACCTCGCAGGCCAACTTAGCAAGATAGGTTTAAGTCTTTTGAAAGGATTCCTGCACCTGTCATGCTTTTAATCATAGATCCGTTCGTGAATAACAAATATCCTCCGGTTCCTTCTGTACGAATAATTTGTCGCTGATAAGAGTCCTGGGAAACCTTTC
>QYTT01091943.1:0-13173 GCA_006980735.1 Dasypogon diadema | reverse complement strand
CCCACAAATTCACTGCCTGCCTTGAAACTCCCGGCTTTTGTAGTCTATCTGTTCCTTAAGTGGCAGTCATTGAGCCTTGTTGGCTTGGGTTTTCTGGCAGGCTGATGGACCCAGAGCAGTCTCAAACTGATGCATATTATTAGTGTTGTGGTCCTTTTCTTTTTACGGTGCAGCCAAAGCTCAAGTGATGCTACGTACAATCTTGACTGGAAGGAAAATGGGGATGAGGACCGAGAAAGTGTAAATTTACTGTTTGGTATAGGCCTTCCTCAGAGTCTCACCAGCACCGTTCAGTAATGTATACAATTCCACCTCGAAAATCATTTTCAGTTCACCCAGGTACCAGTTTGCGATATTTTGGACACAAGTTCCAAATACTTGTTCAGATGACTTTTTTCATCCATTAAGCAGACTAAATCTCTGAAGGATGAATCTAGAAGGATTCATTTTATTTAGCAGTTTGTCTTGTCGGAGTCCACTCAACTTTTCTGCTGGTCGTTCCACGCGACAGCCTAATTTTTAACTTAACGCTCCCTTTGATCTCAATCTGTCTTCTAACCCAAAAAAGTCTGTCCGATCCATGCATCCATGATTTTCCAGTTCAAAGAGGATTTCAATTCCTTGCATCTGACCAAGTAGTCCAACGCACGAACCAGAATTAGCGTTTCTGCTTAGTAAATCAAGGCGTACTTTGCAGGCCTACATCGCAGGACAGGTTTAAGTCTTTTGAAAGGATTCCTGCACCTGTCATGCTTTTAATCATAGATCCGTTCGTGAATA
Organism: Dasypogon diadema; assembly: GCA_006980735.1. NCBI lineage: Eukaryota > Metazoa > Arthropoda > Insecta > Diptera > Asilidae > Dasypogon > Dasypogon diadema. The sequence goes on along the minus strand of QYTT01091943.1, from coordinate 12,393 downwards.
ACAAATATCCTCCGGTTCCTTCTGTACGAATAATTTGTCGCTGATAAGAGTCCTGGGAAACCTTTCGATTATCCTGAGCCACTGATGTAGTACCATACACAATTCCTTTGTACCTGTACTGTATACCGTTTCTCTGTGTCCTGATTGCCGCCTTGAGTGCCATTATCTTCTTTATGGCAGCAAATGTCAGGATAGGTCTAACCACCATTGTATTATATCGCGCTCGGCAAGATATCAGACTTTTAATTCAGACTCCCAAGGAAGCCCAAGGACTACTACAGATGGGTATATGAGTCCTGGTTTCATAACGAATTCAAATTCGGCACGAGCTGCTTTAAACATGGCACTAGCCAGATGACGTGGACGCTCTATTACTGGTGGTCCCGTAGTGATTATCTGGTTACATGCGATAGATGCTGGTTTATTTTTCCAATTGTTTGAATCCGTGATTAAGAACAGTTGAGATGCTAAAGTCAGAGGCATAAAACTTGTCTCTAAGAGTATAACCGCTTTTTTGAGAGAAGTCCTGAAGGTGCCAAGTGACGTGAGAAAGGACCTTAAAGTGTTGAAATTTCTGTATGATGGGAAAAGGACTTAAGATCGCAATCTTTAGAGGGATGAAGTAGTTGAGAGTTGAGAAGGACGGAAACCCTTCGAAGGTTCTGCGTCAGTGTGGACTCAACATCATACCAACCTTCCTGGTTTGGTATTCTCACGAGAAATTAACCTACGCACGAGGGCTTCTGTATAATTTTTTAAATTTCTTAAAGTACCTGGAGATTATCTGTTCACGCCTTTATCAATGCACGTTCGATTGAGAAATTGAATCGTAAATATCCTCTCAAGTCCCGCGATAGCATTCATAAATCTATCAATCAATCAATCAAATAAATCAGTGCCAGTGGCACGTAATCTGATATCACCAATAACCATTTGCTTCAATGAATTTCACAGGGGGCGAAGGGGATGGAAATGAAGAGTACATGTAGAGCCCAAGGTGGATAGGAATTTTCATAGATTGTCCCCAACAAAAAAAAAAAAGATTTTCGTTTGCAATGAAGTATGAAGCGCACCACTTTCCCCACTTTACAGCGTCTTTTTTTTTGCTGAATTTCGATTTAAAGATTCAAAAAGCGCCAATTGAACCCACAGCCGTAACCACGTGAAGAGAGCTTTATCGATTTGACTACGATGGATAGAAGGTAGTAATGGATCAGAGCGACAGGTAATTTGTTGATTTATTTACGGACATTTAGAAGTGAGGAAAAATCTTCAGTTCCCACATTAGGTGTCAACCCAACTATTAATCAACTTTTAAATAGGATAAAGCTGTTGTTGTTGGGTGAACTTTTTCATAGTTTTCACTGAATTTTTCAATAGTACTCGCTGGTGCTGGATAAAGGAGGACTTTCTTTTCACGTGTCTTCACTTTGAGGCATGGTGCAATCTTGAGGCGTCTATGTGTAGGTGGATAAATCGCCTTCTAGCTCTATGGGACCTATTCAAAGCTGATTCCACCCAGTACTGCATAGCGTCTTTTTTTCCTGACCATCATGGCATGGTATAATTAACAAATCTTAAAAAAATACGTGGGCGGTACAATTTTTTAAATCAAACTGGTTCGATTACTTCAGATAGTTGAGTGGTATTTAAAGCCGCAAAAGGTATTACAGTGTCCTGCTGGACTGATTGGGGTTTTTTGTAAATGGGTCACTGAATTTTGCACATTTTTACTACCTGGAAAAGTTTTACATAAAAGTGAAACCCTTAAAATATCGAAGACAAGATTTATGTACTTCCTTGGGAGTTTCTTAAATGCTTTTTTGATTCTTTTGGATATATTTTCTTTGGTGGTCATCGTCAGTTTCACTTTCTTCTGAGCCATCCCCGCCAAGCCGCAGAGACCCGCATGTGGCATGTGTTTTGTGCACTTTTGTCTTTTGCCGCCTGTCAATTTGTTAATCATAAATGAAGAAATTTTTGGTACATGAGTAGCGTCGCTTATGTTTTTTCTCATTTTTAATCACATTTTCAGTACGGAATTACGTGACTTCATGAAAATCAGATAAATTTTTGTATGGGGAGAGAGAAGATGCGGTCAACATCGACCTCACCTTATAATGTGATGTGATATGCCTTCGGAGAGAAAATGAAACTGAACTAGACTTTGTAGCAAACTTGTAAGATTTTTAAATGCTGCTGAGGATGTCACGTTATTTTTTTATTAAATTAAAGACGAGATCATGACGATAACATTGACCTTGACGAGAATTTTAGGATAAAAACAACTTCTCTCGCTTTGAGGAATATTTTTTGATTTTAAGACGAATAAAATTGGAAAATGTGCGGATATTTTATTCAAACTTTTAGCTACATTAAAATATAGTGAAAAATAATAATCACTCACCGTGAATACTTCCTTTCTTGTGATTTTAAGGCAAAAAACAAAAGAAAATCACTTTAGAGACAAAAGAAACACTTGAAATAAAACACATTCTTCACTTATTGCCCTTATTTTTTGCACATTTCACTGCTTGATGCACTAAACTACAAAACTATTTTAAATTACACCAAAAACCAAACACAAATCCAATTCTTTTCAAATTTTGCACAAAATCGCAACATTTCTCGCAGCCCAACTAACAACTGAAAATTTGATTTCCAACTGTCAAAACTGTCATTTGGAGGGAAAAATGCTTTTACAACCGGCGTACATTTAGCATTTCCTTTGTGAGAAATTCACCGAACACCGAACGAGTAAAATTTCATCTTCAAAACGTCGCGTCGCAGGGAAAATAAATGCACCAGCCACAGGAGAAATTCAAATTTCCTCATCGAATGTGCACGAAATTGGAATATTTCCACACCGAACCACAAAACAATTTCAATTCTTCTCGTTCTGGACGCAGCACGAAAACTTTGCGAAATTACTCCAAACCAGGTAAGGTCACAATCGTTTACCGGCTGATTCCTGAGTTTTATTTCCGCGCGGATAAAAACAATTCCGAATGCAACAGCTTTAATTTTAAACAAATTTCACATAACTTCACTGATTTGCCCTGGAAACATTCGTAAAAAATGCAAAACGCAGTGACTCACGACGGCGTACTACAAATGTTTATGGCGAATTGAGCAGGGCGAAGCGAATCTGGCGAACTGCTTAGACTGGAAAGGTCCTGCCACGTCAATAAAATTCAATTTCAAGAATCTTGCTCCATTTTCTCATGAATTCCAGTGTTCGTGGTTTTCATTTCTTTGATTTTTGTACACCATTTACAATTATTTCAATTTGTAATTTTTACAGAGAATTGTAAGAATTGTACTGTAGTTTTCAGAGGATTTTTACAGGGAAATTATGTTCCAGCTCCATCAGTTTTGAGCACATTTTACCGTTTCAATCAGATTCTTACAATTTTTGACGTAAAGGCGCTCTCCAGGTAAGAGTTTCGTTTTGACTGAATAATTTACATAATTTTGTTAAATGATGTGTGTTAAATTTAGGCTTTGTTGGCTTAGAAGAAAATTTTCCTGTAGAAAGTATACTTTAGTCACTAACAGGAGATAAGTGAAAATGTTCTCCCACTTCAGGGTATGTTCTTCAGAGCCATGTCCGGTGTCCTTAAGATCCGTTGGGATGCCGGCAAGGTCTTCCATATCAAATAGGTCTAGGTTGAGGCAGTGAACTAAGGCCGGCAATACCAACATGGATCCTTTTTTTCTTGCCGAATGATAAAAGCAGTGCAGCGAAATCACTCTGCTGTCTTCTGGGTCACGGTGACTCCCCGAGAAATGTGGCAGCCGAAGAGCTTTCGAGGACAGATCCACAGGCAGACTTCAAGCGATCATTAGACAGGCTATTATAGTAGGTAATGATAGATGGATGAGGCCCAGTTATTTGTGAAGCCTAAAGACAATTGTGGACAACAAATTTCCCCGGGAGAACAGCTTCATTTCTTAGGAGCAGACGCATAGACGGATAGGCGTCCGGTACATTACAGCCGTCCTAACAGGGTATTGCCTCCTTGGGAGTTATATACAACGCATAGTATGGAAATGATTCATCTCATCATTATCACCGTCCATCTTTGTAGGATGTTGGCCATCCTTATGGGTATGGTTCTTTAAAACTGACATTTTCACTAGTTAAGACTAAGAGATGTGCACCGCATGAAGGTCTTCTGTGTTCTCCACCTAACTATAAGAGTCTACTATCTTTTAGGAAATTAATTATATTAGGGATCCTAGAACACTTCATTCAGCTTTACTACGATTTCTATGATCTCAGTTGGATTTCTGCCTGCAAGATCCAAATCACCAGCGTATCTTTTTATTTATAGTTCGTAACGACAATTCACACTTATTTTTGTTAGACATGGTTTCAGGGTTCGATTGGAGATTATAACAGGCAGGTTTTCAACCCCATGCTGAGCCCCGTGCTTTTTCAATGAGGATCATTGCTGTGAATCTTTCAGCAAGTTCTCCATTTGAAAGAGTTAGCGAACTGAGGCACTTTGGGTTTGAGTGGGAAACCATTGGGATTCCCAAATTCCTTAATAATGTCCTTTCAAGATTTCTACTGTAATCTCATTTCACCCAATCATGAGTGCATTTGCCAGCCAGGTTTGCGTGGGTAGAGATCCTTCTAGGTTCTTCCAAAGAATGTATGGCAGATGCAAAAGATTGGGTATTCCATAATATTTCCATCCGGAAATACTTAAGGTGCTATTGAGTTATGATCAGATGTGTAGTAACTACTTCAAATGTAAATAAATAGCTTATCCCGAAATAGTCTGGCTGTTACGAAATAATAGGTACATAATTAAAGACCTCAGGACTTACAAATTAGTAGGATACAGATCAGTGCCGTTCGAACATCAATTGCCACGTATTTCCTTTAGTATTGTCAATAAGGACCCGATATTTTTTCATCTCCAGACGAATATAAATCGTTTATTAAGATGTGTCCACAAAAATTAATCGGATAATGGGAAGTGTTCAATTAAAGCTCCTGCAAAAATTTACACACTCAGCGTTACGTCTAGACCGGCGAATCTCGGAAACCATAAAAATTCAAACTCCTACCAAACAATCTTTCCACCTGACATCATCCAAGCAGAAATCGTCGTTTTAAGAAAACAGAAAGAAAAAGTAACCCGCCAATACTTCATCTGATTATCTTCACTTACCTGCTTGACAGTGGTGGGTACATGCTTTTCGGAGATGAGGACAATTAGGTGTCTGTACGTGCGTTAGAGGTCGCAAGCCAATATCACTAAAAAAAAAGAAGATTGATAAAATTAAAGCCCATCAGCAATGCGTGTCCGAAGCAGATAAGTGGAGAGGAAAAGGAGGGAGGGAAAGAGATCTTGTCTGCTGCTTTTGTACTTGTCCCCAGTTTGGGATCCATACCATCTACATACTGAAAAGATGCTGTTCAGAAGAAATGACTCGATACCGGGCAGTTAACCACCTATCCATCCATCCATCCATTTACACTATCCTCAAAAGGAGGTAGGGGACTGTGATTTCAGGCGTATTTAAGTTACGTTCAAAGGCTGCATTTTGCATAGTTGGAAGGTGTGATCCTCAAGCAAAACGAGTGTCTCCAGTGCGCAATATGAGAACGCTTTTGGTGAGAATTTCTTAGTCTGGAGATTAAATCTGGGATATATAGTTTCTCTTCCTGGCCATATCTAGATTATTCCGTTTGTGACTTTGGCTTACTGTCGACCAGAAGCTGGATATAATTACAGACCACCCTTTACTGGAGGAATACAAATCGGCAGTGGCAGCAGTGGTGGTGGCGGTAGCTTCCATCAAACTGGATCCATTTCGTCATCATTTGGCGGTAGTAGCTTTGGTGGAACGGGGTTTGGATCGGGCGGAGGATTTGGACATGGGGGTGGTGTTGGAAGTGGTGGTCTAATTGGAGTAGGTTCTGGAGGATTTAGTGGTGGCGGTGGATCGAGTTCCTCTGCAGGATTTATTGGAGGCAGCAGTACTTCTGGAGGTTTTGTATCTGGAGGTAATGTAACCGTCTGAATAAATCTTATCTGAGCACAAAAAGAGTAAAACTGCTCTAGGTTCAACTGGATTTGTTCAAGGACCTGCGCTTGTTCAAAAGCATATTTATGTGCATGTACCACCACCAGAACCCGAGGAATTCATTCCTCAAAGACAAGTATCGGCCGGAGTGGCTCAGAAACACTACAAAATTATTTTCATCAAGGCACCAACTGCTCCATCCTTATCACAGCAACAGATTGCTTTAGCGGCCCAAAATCAGGAAAAGACTATTGTTTACGTCCTGGTGAAGAAGCCTGATGACATCGCGGATATATCGATTCCAGCCGTTGCTCCAACCCAACCCAGTAAACCTGAAGTCTATTTCATAAAGTACAAGGCACAGGTACCGACCATGGATTTTCTCCGAAACTCGTACTAACCTATTCCCTGAATTTAGAAACAGGTGACAGGGGCTAGTGCTGCTGGGCTTGGCGTTGCTGGTGGTGCAATTTCGAGTGGACATTCTTTTACGGGATCCTCGGGACCTCTCATAGGAACAACAGCAAGCGGCAGTGGAAGTGCTCTTTCTGGTGGCAGTCTAATATCAGGCACTACCGGTTCTGGTGGTATATCCAGTTCGGTTATATCATCCGGAAGTGCTTCCAGTTCAGTCGGAGGTAATCATCCATGTCAAGTGCTTTATGAAAAACAAATTTGCTTTTATGGCACGTGCGGGTGGTACAACAAGTGGTCAAAGAGGGACCGACCGCAATTAACTCGTTGTTGGTTTTCTCGATAATTCGGCAAAAAAAACTTTCACCTGATCATACCGGATTGTCAATTATTTTTTATGACTGGAAGATTTTCGCAACCATAGGTCAGAGCTCAGACGTTAAGGGGATATTTTATGGGTGATTAATGTCTGTCTGGCTGAGGACAAAAGGTTTCCTCGGGCTCTTTGAGTGATTATAAATTCGTTTTGGGTACGAGATAAGTTGGCACATGAGATGAATTTCATCAGGAAAATTATTCAAAGCACTCGTTTAAAATTTCCAAGGGGTTTTATTATTTGTGTATTTCATAATTTTGTTGTGTTGGTATTTTGGGTTGATGTACCGATGACCCATGTGGACCTGAGAATCTTAAGTAATTTTTTTTTGCAATTTTAGGAATTCCAGCCCCGCAATACGGACCACCTGGGAAATCTGGACCCTATTGAACACCACCTCCAGGAGATGTTACATGTTGTTTTCTTTTCGTTCCCGTTGATTTTTTTATGTAAATATTTTTCGTTACTGCTTATTGGACCAGTTTGAGATTAATTTGAAACGTGATCATGTCATATTTTTTGTGAACTTTTTAGTATTATTTTAGTTTGTAGGATAGGCTGTATGTTTTTGTAGAAAATAAAAAAATACAGTGACATAATTTCAATGGGCATTTTTCTTAGCAATCCATCAAAAAAGTGAAAGTCCAGACGAAGAGGATTTCATCAATTTTACGACTCATAAATTCAGAATTTATGGAAGATGGGTTTGCATACCGCAGGGTAATTATTGTTTCGACCAGTGCTGCAAGCATTCTCCAGTGTTGGCAGTTTTCCTTTGGCACTATTGGGAGCTTTTTTCAGTGTTTGGAACTGAAACTGTGGAACGTAGTGGTTGTGGTACATGAACAAGCTTTATGAAGGCTTTTAGAGCTTTTTTTAAGTTTTTTTTTTAAGTATGACAAAGTTTCGCCCGATGATAACACTGGCACTCAAATAGAAAATTTCACTATTTCTCTCTATTTTCTGATTTATTTTCTTACACGCTAAGGGAAATTATAAAAAATACTTAAAAATAGCATTTCTTAGGCAGTAGGGCTTCTGTTGCTGAAAGATAAATTCTCTGTACAAAGAAGAAGAAAGGTCCTCGGGGGGAAAAACACAGCGACTGAAATGGAAAACTAAAAATGAAATCTACACCTCCCGTTTTTTTGTTGTTGTTGTGAAGATCACTTACCCATCTCCCCTCTCCTATACCGTTGTCACATTAACTAATGAGGTACCCCATATTCAGAGCTCGGGGTCTGAGGTGGCGACGGGGCTCCATAATCTCCAGATGGTGCTGGTGCAATGCTATTCGGATACGGACCGCCAGACTCTTGTTTCTAAGAGAGATTGGTTTAAAATCAATCAACCCTCGACCCTCTGTTGCTTCAATTTCCAATGTCCCCTTAGACTTACCTGTGTTTTATATCGAATGAAATAGACTTCAGGTTTACTGGGCTGTGTTGGAACCGGTGTTGGTATTACAACTTCTGGTTGTTCTTCAGGCTTTTTAACCAAAACATAAACAAGAGTTTTCTCTTCGTTTTGTGGTATCGGTGGGATGACGGGTGCTGTTGGGGCAGGTGGCGCAGGAGCTTTTATAAAAACAATTTTATAATGCTTCTGCGGCGGTGGGAATGAAATCGGTTTTCTGTAAAAAAAGAAGTAACAAAATTTTGTTTATACCTTTTTCATACAGGTGGAAATTATCTAACTTGCAAGTCAACGAGCCTTACCACCCATTATTATCTTATTTCGATGCGGTGCGCGTGCGTATTTTTCTTTTGCACATTTGAGGTGGTGCACTCATGCAATAGGTATCCCCCCGATAGATTCTTCAAGGCCAATTAACTTGGTTAATCTGTCTTTTGGACACGGTTTCTTGGATGGCTTTCTTTCACCACTGAGACTACTCGTTTTGCGTTTTGCGGTGGTGGTATTACCGGTACTTCTACCCAGTTGTCTATATATATTTATGCCCGGAACTTGGACTTCAATTGTTTGGATGATCACTGTAGAATTTTTGAAGATTCTTCGGGATTAGAAATCTGTTCAACGTTCGATTGTAGATCAAATTTGTCTAAGGAGCGGACGTAATTGCACATATTGTCAAACCTGGGGCGTCATATGCTATTTTTCCCCGGGCAATTAAAAGAACCTGTCGAAATTTCAGGAACTAGGTTCACTTAGGTTCAAAAGGCAAAAATCTTAGTTCTGGACAAGTGAATGCATTTATGCCTTCTTCAGTAGGACGAAGTGAAGAATATGCATCCGACTTGAAGGATCATAGGTTTCTCCCCTTGCGAATCTGATTTCAAGTGCTGGACCGTGGACCTTTTCTCTGTTTCTTTTTTTTTTAAATGATCGTCACCGCATTGACAGAATCGTTCGCCATGTTTGACCAAACGGAATTATTGACAATGCCTCCAATGTTGTATTTATGTTAAGCAACTGCCGAAAGATTGGTTAATATATCACTTTATTTTCAGAAAAATGGCTAATCCGTTCAACAACACTGGATTGCACCGGAAGGACATTGACGACATTCTGGTAAGTGAATTTTTCTGATTTTTTCCACCAGTACTTATATTTTTGTAAATACTACCCTTGCTACTCTCTGAATTTATAACTGCTGAATAAAACTTACCTTGGTGGAGCATATTCTGGTTCTGGTGGTGGTACATGAACATAGACATGTTTGTGAATAATTGGAGCTTGTGTCGGTGGTCCATATTGCGTTGATGGGGGTCCATAACTTCCGCTTGTCGCTCCTGACGAGGATAAGGTACCTCCATAGCTTGTAGATACTGATGTCAACGATGGTGCATTATATTGATATGGTGATGGTGGTTCTGGACGAGCATATGTTGTTCCCACAATGATAGAAATTACCTGGATCAAAAAGAATTGATCCTTTTAGTAAAACAAAAAAACATTTTCGGACAGGGATTAATTAAATTAAAAGCGACACTGCTCTAGGAAACAAAAAAAAACGTCCATTGTTGGGGACAACTAATCGTTTTTTCGGATATTCCTTATGCATTCACAGATCAAACAGATTACTCTTCTTGGTAACGTACCACAAGGATCTTCATTATATCCTGCACTAGTTTTTTTCTTGTTTTTAATTGCCTAAACTGAAACACCACCCTTGACAAACAGTCTAAACACTTGAAATTCTGTTCACCGTTCTGTGGATTGAATTATGCACTACTTGCCACAAGACACTATCAACTCCACTTTATATACCTAAACCACTTCTTCGGGAAGCCCCTCAAAATTTCAAAGGTGCTATAGTAAATGTATCTTGAATCTTCCTCGGACGCGTGCGCGCGTACACACACAAATTTATATCTTTTTTTGCCATTTGTTTTCCGTTGTTATTGTTACCCTGCTACTGGTGCTACCGTTGCTGTAATCCAACAGAGTAGTAGCCAAAGTGAATGAATGAATGAAGAACAAGAAGAAGCACCACGAAAAATTCGAAGCCATAATAAAATGGCATGCGATGTTATGATGGGTTCACCTATTGCTTTATCTAATGCTCAGCACCATTGTGTTTTTGTCCAACACTTGATGTGCACAAAAATAAAAGAAAAGTGAAAAAAGGGAAGAGTCACCACAATCACAAACGTCGACATCTTCTTCTTCTTCGGCCGCAGCTTCTTTTTTCAACTGCTTCACTTTTAATTTCATTTGGTAAGCAAAATTTTAGTGGGCTTTTGTTTTGCTGTTGCGGAACCGAAACCATCTTTCTTATCTATCTTCTCAACTCGTGTGCAAGAAGTAAAGAAATCCACGTGCCTCTGTCAAGAAGGGTTTGTTGCCTATCTGGTCCACTGCTGGGATCTGGGGTTTACTCCATAGAATATGTCTGCGGAACGACTTAAGACTGGGCAATTAACAAGAAAAATTAGTCCACATGTTGGGCAAATGCAGTTTTATTACTTTCTTGGCCATTTAGTTTGGCATTTCTTAAGATTACCAACTTCTTGCGTTGTTTTAACAACCATTTCCCAGATGGGCCCAACACACATTCGCACCATACCTCCCGGTCGGGCCATTTGTGAAATAAATGGTTTTTTGTTTTTAGTGTGCAATTTCGTTGCTAATTTGCCGAATTTTATGCCATTCAAATCCGTTAAATTGTTTGATTTTCCTCTTGTTGGTGATCTGGACAGGAGGTCGTTAGATCCCCTTTCTCCCTGCCCTCTTCTAACCGCTGGTTGCCTTTTGGTTTTTGTTTTTTTGACTGAATTTGGACAAGTACACGTGCCTATCAAGTAATGCACACTTTCGATTGTTTCTGGCCAATTTCGATGGTTCTGTGGGTAATTTATTGTCCAGGCTGTTTCAGAGTGGTGCATGCAACGATTCAACCTTTTTTCAAGATTGCTTAGGAGTATGTGAACTTTCTGGTGTTACATTTTTCACATTAACCCACTGAGACGACAGCAGTTAAACGTAACAAAATAGGTGGAGAGAATTGCAGATACCTGCGACAACACCGAAATGAAGAAGACACGGTTCCCACGAAATTTTGCCCTCTGCTGTTGTGTTAGCATTGAGTGCTAATTTGATTGATAAAAGTGGATTTGTTGCAGCATTTTATGGGCTATAGAAATTCTGTAATAGTTTTTAGCAGATATTCAGGAAATCGTTGAAGATTTGGAGTATCTTTTGGTTGATTTCTGGATTAATTGACATACAAAGGTCTACTCTGCATTGGCTAGGAGAGCTGAGAGCTTAAAACCCCTCAGTACGGCATACAACTCGTTCAACATTTGTCTGACATTATAACAGCAGTCAAAACTTCTATTGAGGATTTCTGGTCTCAGACACACACACACAACCAAATACGAAGCACCAATCCTAAATGTCGAGAGAATCAAGTATTTATATTTAGCTGGGCTTATGTCGAGGAATTTAAGCCTCTACCAAAGGTTTGCTGCACTGAGAACATTGTCCAGTCAGAACATGCAATCTTCACCTAGTTCAATCGGGCAGCAGAAAAGTAGCGGTCCCAATATTGAACCCTGTGACATACCTGATTTAATTAGAGATGGTGACAGCTAACTTGTAAGAAACTGAAATTATGAGCAGGTATGTCTGAAGGTACTGTTATCTTTTTATGGAACCTTCCCCTCCATCGCCTTGTTTATAGCTACTGCAAACAGTTTATTTAGTTGTCCAGGCTTTAGGAATTAGGATACTTTTGTAATTGTTCCACCCTCCACATTAGTTGTCAAGTAGTCCTTAATTCTTCCATTGACAACTCATCGTTCTCGTAAAGGAGCACTTTGGCTAGTGAACTTTCCCTTAAGTATATCTATAAGGGTTTAGGGGGTTTAAGAACTTTATTCCCACACTAAATCTTTATTTAAATTGTAACAATTTATTTAATTTCTTGAAATTTGAATTTTTCCTTTTTGACGTTTTAAACTTCCTTCTTTTATTTTTATTTTCTAACAACTTTTAAATTCCTTTAGTTTTCTTTTTATTTTTAATAAAAACCTTTTATTTATTAATTGATTCTTTTTATTATTATTTACACCTTCAATATTAATTATTAACTT
>QYTT01091940.1:86209-96611 GCA_006980735.1 Dasypogon diadema | reverse complement strand
TGGAACTCCATAGCAGCTCTCCATCTTGCTAAACTGTCGGTTCTACACTTCCCTTTCCTTCAGTCTGTGGACATTTTGTAACCCTACAAAGGATCACTGCGTCGAGGATGAATTCACCTCCATCCGATCCATGGATCTGACCATCACTTTGTCCTTAGTATCCAATCCAGTTATAGCCTAACAGTTAGCCAAGATGCTTTAGGACACCAGGCTATCGCAGCAAATATCAGGATAGTCGCCAATAACGTCACGTCATCCATTACTCCAAGCCTCCAGAGCAAGAAATCAACTGTGATATTTCACAGAAAATGAAATAACACTAACAGATAAAAAACGAGATATAGAAAATCAGCCCAGATGATCTCTAAGTAGCACAGCTGTGCAAAATTTGAAGCGAACCGGATGATTGTTACGGATTGAGGACTGCCAGCGCAGTTGAAAAACATTGTTTCGAAAAAGCAGTATTTAAAGCTTCAAGTAGCGATTTCTACGCGCAGAATCAACGATTTTATCGTGTATATATAGCCTATAGGGTAATTTCGAAATGGTCCTCGATTTTGTTATGAAAACGGATGAAATTTCATACTATGGACCCCTGAAACAATTTTTGTTAACTACAAGGCTTCGAACGGCCCTTAAGTATATTTAGAAATTTCATCCTTAGATTCTAAAGTGAATTAACTTTTATTGTTTTTTAGAATGTTTTTGTTCATTTTGGGTGTGAATAATTCCACAATACCACATAAATCTTAATTTGAGAATCGCTGCAAGTAATTAATAGGTATCGGGGAAAAATATCTTTCAATACCCTTTTAATTATGGCTTAAGGGCTAATAAAAAGTTTTATTCTCTGCGAAAGCAATTTCACTTTGAAGATTAATGAAATTTATTCGATTTCACCAGAGCTTTCCAGAAAAATGATCAACGAAAAATTATTGTTATTTACCTTCTTATTGCTTGCAATCCTCATAAAGTTATCTATTAAATTAGGTTTTATACTTTTCCTATTAAAGTTGTCCTTTAAATTGTTCTACGTCCACGTAACCGTTTTACAAGAATTTATCTCCTGAAAATTCCAAAATCATTCAAAAAATAAGACATCCTGCCGTGAGAGCTTAACTAACTTCCCAACTTTTGAAATATATTTCGCAGAAAAAGATTTAATATGTCACGTTTCCACCAGAAAAGAGAAATTTTCCAGTAAAACTTTTTTCTCCATGAACATCGTGCAAATAAAAGAACAAAAATTTACTCGGAATAAGAGGAGCTTTTAATTAGGGTAGTGACATCGGGCTGCAGGTATGCTAATTTAAATGGGTTTGAATAACTATCACCCATCTAAACCCTGTTCTTTAATTTCAATTAGGCACCAATTAGCAGGACAATGTTTACAGTAGACACATTAGGTAAGCAATTACACTTTTCTCCATTCACTTTCAACTAAGTTTTGTCTGTTTGCTTAATAACACGATATACATAAGGAGTTTTAATTACCCCCATCAAAGTTACTACACCTTATTTTACTTTATTTTCGTGTTTGAGAATTCTTTCCACTTTGTACCCAAACAGAATCGGGGTTATACTAATGTTGCCGTGAAAATAACTCACCTAAATTTAAAAATTTGCGGTGATTACTGCTATACACGATTGTAGAAATGTCTTTGAAGGCAAAATTAGTGAAAAAGCCTTTATAAGGATTTCAAGTCCTCTGGCTACTGTCTTGCCTTTGAATACATTGGCTTAGAGGTGAGACGATTAGTTACTTTTTGATTTTGTTGAACTCTAAAACTAGTTACTTTTCATAAAAGTCGACTGTTTTATATCAGAACTAACCACCATAACATTTCCATGAAGTGTTTTTAATATTACAGTGTCAAAGCAAATTAAGGACGATAATAGGAATTCCTTTTCTACATCAAGTTCGATCAAGCTGATCTGCTTGCGAACAATTTTCCGGTTGTCCGTAATTGACAGTTTTTCTAGGTTTCCTCTCATGGTAATATTTTCAACCCCACCTCAGTCAGAAGACTTTTTAATAATACATTAGACTATTTAAATACTTCTATCAAATGTGTTCGATACGCCTTCAAATATTTCTCCACTTCCTCGAAGGTTTAATATTATTTTTGCAGATTTTCTTCCCTTTAGCGTGGGTTTGAATCTCGCGATACAGATTTTCTTCCCTGTTAGCGTCACCAGTGGTTGAGGCAATTCTACTGACAAGAATTGTATTTGTGAAGCCACTGGGCTGTTGCATAGTAATAATTTCATGCCAAAAATTGTGGCTCACTTGCAACATTTGTCAGGTTAAAATTTCCCCAATCTCGTTTTTCCTAATTTCCTCCCCCCTAAGCTGTGCTGTGTGCATCAAAGGGTTGTCCCCTGAGCTAAGGCAATGCCTTAAAAAATCACCTTCACACTTAAATTCAGAAACTGGAACTGATTGAAATTTTACAAGAAAATAACCATTTAGATAAGATAAATACTACTAAAGACTACAACGCGGTTGTGAGATGATAATAATCGCTTTTCAAAGGTTTTCACCACCCTCAGCAGAGATGAGTGTCGTCTTCCTAAAATATTGCCAATTTCCCGAATACTTTTCCCTTCTTCCCGTAATTCTATAATACGTTTATGATCGCGTACACTAATCCCTTGCATATGCTGTATTGACTGCACTACTATAGCACCTACTAGTTTAAGTAAAAAATATGAACCAGCAGAAATTCTTCCTACGCTTTCAAAAAACAACACTACACAGACTTTTTTTATGAATGTTCGTAACCTTTTTTGCTTCTGATTTCTTTTGGATATTTTGCATTTGCTCGAAATATATTTCACTAGCATTTCCCAAGCTGTTACTGTACAAGAAATGTATCTATACAAAAAAAAAAACAATTAGCGCGAATTTATCTGAAAGATAGTTTCACATTATTCGGTGTTTGCAAACTTTTTCTGACTAATATATATTATAATTGTTATCAAACCTATTCCGACATTTAGCGCGGTGGTCTGGTGGCCTAAGTTAGGGAGGGTAAGTGTTAGATGACAACTGGATAGGGTACAAAGGATGGCATGCATAGAAATCACGGGCGCTTCCCTGCCACGCCCGAAACTGTCCTAAAGACTCTTCTGAGTTTGCAACCCCCGAACCTTTCTGTGATTGGATATTGAGCCAGAAAAATCCTGGATAACAAGAAAGAGATCAAGGCACTTATGCTGCCCAAGGACTGGGGAAACACGGTTAGGATAACTAAAAGGTTTCATAAGGCTCTTTTAGTGATGGATCACCCCCTTAAAAAGGAGCGGAAATATTATTATATTAACGGGCCGATCTATGAAGGACGGCAATTTCAATTGCAATATTTCTCTCTTCTATGTAAGCCTGTGAGAGTTGCGGAGACGCTAACTCTGTTTCGTGCGTTACATCACTTAAAGCGAGGAAAGCGATACTATCCTGCATTTTTAGATTCAAGAAACAATTTTTTCCTTTAAAGTTCCATTAAAATAAATAATAACGGCCCAATCTGTTTGCGAAGGAACTATAAAAGTTTGCACGTAGGAGGAAATTTCTTCGTAACACTCATGAACACGAAATATAATACTGCATTATTCTTTATTATTTAACATATTGACTGCTATGTTTCTTTTTAAACCCGAGAGAATTTAGAATTTCCCCCCCTAAATCAGTTTAACAAGAGTTGAGAAAATAAATTTTCATGCTCTAAAAGTTAAAACGGATCCAAATTTCACAAAAATCGGAGAGGAACACTTTGAAAAATTATCTGTAAAATCTTATATGGATTAAGATCATTAGATATTTCCTAAAAATACTTGTTTTTATTAATTTTTTCGCCTTTAACTGTCTTTCTTTGTTCTTGATAATGTTATATAAATACTTTCATAAAATTTGCAATAATTAAATAATTATATAAAAAATTATATAAAAATGCTCGTAAAAGATTTTACTGTGACTTAAGATTTCAGATCTGAAGCTCAGGGAAAGAGCGAATTTGATTACACCTGCAATAAATTAAGGCAACAATCCGTGAAAAATGACTCAAAGATAATGTTCTGCCAGTTGTTACCTTCTGTTCTGTTATGCTCTAGATACCAAACAATCAACAAATTTGCTCCTCTACCTATCTAGGTGACAATGCAGCTTCCAAGACGCCTAATTTCCGTTAGTCTTCCGCATTTTGTTCTTTTGAATTGCTTGGAGCTCCCAGTGCAATTCACACTGTCACCAAGTGCAAAGCGAATGCTTTCGTTCTAAAAGAAAATGAAGTTTTCGGATATTTTACAAGGTGTTGCACTCATCAGAAGTGAAGGTGGAGGAAGTCACTTAAACATAAGTAACGGTGGAAAAGTTGCACAGATTCCGGGAGCAGATGTCGAAAGACTTCATCAGGACTATCAAACCCATCACATACCTCATCCATATCATCAGCAGATGAACTTGGGTCTGGGTCCGGCCATCGGGAGCTTTTATTATCCTCCAGCTCACGCCATGTAGGTAGCAAGGGTCATTTATGATCAGTCTGGATACTTCCAGACGACTAAATGTTCACTTTTTGTACACGTGTGTGCTCTTGTGTGAAAGTGAATTCATTCCCGATTCAATTTTCTGGTTAATGTTATGAAATCATAAAAGGTACGGACAGCGGGGATACGGATTAAGACTGGGTGCAGGAGGACACACTCATGGAACAAGTGCTGGAGGGGGTAATGGTCATGGTGGTGGATACGGTCACACCGGATATGGGTAATTAATGTGAAATTGCTGGCAATTTTAAATTTTAATTTCCGGGTTTACACAGTGGGTATACGGGGGGATCCAGCGGTGCAGGATACGAACACGGATATTTCACCGGCCGGCAAAAGTCCAAAGGCTCATCAGTTATGACTGCGCTTACTTTACTATCCTTTTTCTTTTTCATTAACCTTTTACAGAATTGCCTCAAAGAACACATGGACACGATGAACCCAACAGTAATGGTTATGACCGCTGGTGTTGCCAGGAATCGGCTCAATAAATTCGTAGAGGTTAATTCGCGAGAGATAACTGATAAAGTAAATAGGGAGAATGTCCAATTATCGCATCAAAATGAGGGTGGTCTATTATACCCGAATGCATCCACAATGGGTGAAACTAAAATTGAGCCGAAATTGAAAAATGATTATTTTAGGGATGGTAATACTTTTTACATGCGAATTAATTAAACTGTTAAGTTAAAACGCTATAAATTTACCGTGTGCTAAATGTTTATTATTTATTTATTTACTTATTTATTCAGTTTGCCTTTGCTGTGAATATTTAATATTTTAAGCTGTGCACTCGACTTTATAACAATGTACGTTTAAAACATAACCACTTCTGCGTTAGACTTTTTTTTTGAAAAACTGCAAATTCTTTTTAGTATTGTCGTTTTTAATAAATACAATGAAATGTATATTTAACCAAAAATATTATTTGTTATTTTGTTTTCCAGTGATTCCTAGGAATAACTAAATAGATGGTATGAAAAGGTTTAGAAGTTTGCATCAAATAACGTGTAAAACGGAAAAAAGTACTCTAAAGTTTAGAACTATAATTCTTATTATTTAAATTATAAAATTTTCCTTTTCTTTGTTTTTGAAATTATTTCTGGAAAATACCGTTATGTTACGTGCAGTGGTTTGGATTATATTTCGTGCCCTTCTTTGAAGCAAATTTAAGTGAATGGTACTTTTCAAAAATCTTATCAATCAACTCCATTTGATACTGCAAATGACTTTGTGCTCCTCGGTTTTTTTTGCGAATAATGACGAAACTGGTTTCCTCTAATAGCCTGAGAACAAAATATTTGTTATCATTTCAATCATTTGATTATTAAAAATATTGATGCAACTTGAAAAGCAAATACTGTGTCTGATTGATTCACCTGATCTCCTTAACAATTTCCTGGGTTCCTAAAGTTTGAAAGCATGCCATTGTTCTGCCACTTCTTAAGGAAATCATAGTTGTACTTCCCTGTGACTCCCCATTAGTATTTTAACTTTCCTGTCAAAAGTCCTTGAAAAGGTTGTCTACGAACAAATCATAGTCTATCGTGAGGATAAACAGATATTGACGCCTTGGCAATCGATATATCTGTGAAAGTGTTGCTTCTAAGGTTATTGCCATAGTTCCTCTTGATTTTTTCAAAGAAGTTGTCACTCATTGTAATTTTAGTTTATGTTCTAGCCGCAGCGTCAAATAAATAGTACCTCTAAAATCGCTATCAGCAGGTAAAACTGGTGAATACCTCCTTAGTCGTCTGCAAATGAAGGGTGGTGTTCCTCTAGGATCAATGCTTGGCCCCTTGTTATTTAATGATTTGCGTTAAAGTATTTGAAGATGTCAGTGCAGTGGAGTGAATATGTTTTCGGAAATTGTGCTCAGCTTTAAGTTTTATTTATATGCTACTTGATATATCTCATTAATTATTTTACGCATTTGCCAGGAAAGAAGTCTAAAAGTTATACAATCTAATTGCTCTTTCCCTAACGACCTGTGAAAAAGTTTTCGGAATTGTTAAGTGACATGATTGCAAGTGACGGAAAAATAACTAGAGTTTCTTTGTGATGTTTGAAATATAAATTTTTAAGTGTATTTTGGAAAAAAGGTAATAATAAAGATGTAAATATTTGATAACTTGTTACTTATCACCGTGAAAGTTGGAAAACTCTTAACCGTATCACCGAAATATTGTAATTATTTGAAAGAAAATTATATTGGAAATAAGCCACGTTCTGGTCGTCCTAAAGAAATAACTTTGTCTGATCAGAAGTTTTTGATTCGGAAAATAAAACAACATCCACAACAAACTTCAACAGAATTAGTGGACAAATTCAAAGAATGTAGTGGAAAAGAAGTTGTCTCTCCTTCGATATGGAAAAAACTTTTACATGTATCACGAGTTGCACGAAGGAAATCAGTACTTAGTTAAGTGAACCGTAAAAAAAGACTTAATTTTGCAACAGAATTTAAAAAAACCCTGGTGGAAAGAGGCTTGAAGAAATTTGAAAAAAATCTCAGAAACGGACCTTATTCAATTTTTGATAAAATATTTGTGTAGTATACGCTTTGCGTTAATAAATATTGCATTTAAAATAAACATATGCTCTTATTTAATATATTTTTACCCTTCCATTTGGAAGTTATTGTCTGATCTTTCGAATTGAAATTTCCGAAATATCTCCACGTTTCGAGGTTCCCCAAGTCCGAATTCATTGTTTTTAGAGAGAATACTGCATGCGTGTGTACGTACGTTCGTTCGTTCGTGCGCGCGTTCGTGAACTTTTTTCGAATATCTCGAGAACAAAAAATGATATCGACTCCGGACCAATTTCAGTCGACACATACTTATATAATAAACAATTTGCAAAAAATTTTGATTGGCGATTTTTTTTTAAATCTAGACTTTCAAAAGAAAGACAAAATGGCCAAATGGGAAGTTGACAGTGTGGATAGACCATTCGCGCCCAGTTTATTTATTTTATGTAATAGGTATATGCCATATATGTATCTGTATGTCATCATATGTGTGGTTTCACACCACAAAACATCTGTCGTTTGGAAATGGCTGTTCAAGATTTTCCCATCTAATAAAACGTCAGCATCAGCTTCTTTGATTGACATTAGAAAGTTATGTTGATGAAGATATAATGCAAAGTTCAGAAGGCGTTTAGCAGAACACATCCTGGTAGAATACGACGCAACTGGAATTTCCAATTTGTCAAAGGAGATCAGTTGGCATTTCTCGAAATAACATTCATTAAGCAACATGAGCGAAATTGATGTGGATAAAAAGTTAATTATTGAGCACTTAACTTTGAGATATAATTTTTCTTTTCTGCTTCTATTGGAACATTGGGGAAACTCCTCCGCCACGAAGTCTGATTTTGTCGCGCCAGAAATAAGAAGTAATCAGCAAAAAGCAACGAATCCTTGCTAATTCCTTTTATTTTATTACGACCGAAATGCATTTTCGTTGCCAAACAAATCTCGTTTCTTACTTGTGAGGGTGTGGATTTTTGGCGTCGCGTCAAATTTCTTACTTCGCTTTGCTTGCTTTCATAAATAAATGCGAAATTTCTGCTGTTATTTTCGCAAATTTATGGAGTTTTGCTCCAGTTGTTTTAATTATTGCAATATAAACGGAATTATAAATTAATTAAATAATTCGTGCTGTATTTGTCAAGGTATGATTAAATTGGAAAGCTATAAAAGAATTGAGAAAAATATTTATTAGTTGGCTTTTCAGGCATGAAATGTTGTATCAGGTAGAAAAATATTTATCTGTTCCTTCAAGATGTTATCCTTCTAAAAACTTTAATTCTCTAAGATTTCCATAACTTGAAATTTTTGTTTCTATTCATTCATTTTAACTCATTAAGGATTATTGCTAGAAATGATCAGGTAGAGAAATTATATTTTTTCAGTTTCTTTTAATGATGTTCGTAATATTTTATTCACTAATGATAAATGATACGAATTTAGAGAATTAGCTTTTTATCTGTGGCGAGGGATTATTGTCTAACAAAAAACTTTTTTAATATAGGCACGGCCTTTTTTGGCAACCTAATAGTCTAATCCCTAAAATTTCATGTAAAACAAAAGATCACAACCCAACGATTTTTTGACGTTACAAATGATGAGAGTATCTCAATAGGCAGCAAAAGATTGATAGGGAAGCAAACATTGCTATAATGCTTCTTTTATAATATATGCGAGGAATTAAACACAATAATCGTTCTCGAAAGAACTTGAAATGAATGAAATTAGAATTCAAGAATGCCGCAGAAAAATAAAGAAAACAAGTATTTTGATAAAGTAACTTATAACGTGGAATTGTAGAAAATAATGCTTTATCTAACTAGAAGCATCTTTTTGTTTTCCCTGGAACTGATAACAATAATTTTGTCAGATTTTTAATAAAGTGAGGCTACTAAAGGGCACTGCACGTTATTATCAGTTATTGAAAAAAGTACTTTAGAATATGGATAGATTGAAGAATTTCGAACAAATTGGGATAATCCTAGGAAAGATGAAGTGCGTACCAGAACATTACAACCATATTATCGTGGGGTTCATACCCCTTTCTGCCCATAGGCTAAATGTTCTTACTGAAATAAGAATTAAATTTCAAAATATGAAATATTGAAGTATTGAAATTTCGTTTTTATTCAGTTTTGCTTAAAGTCGACCCTCCAACAAATTCCTGAATACGTCACTGAAGAGGAGGAGTACTCCTTTTATTTTAGCTCAGTGAGCTTACAGTAATCATACCTTATAGATAGAGTTATTTTTTGCCGGACAGATGTTATACTAATTATGCAATTGAACACAAAATGGTAGCACTTGGTGGGCACAAACATTTTAAATTAAATTAAAATTTAAAGTGAAATTCACATCGTCAAACACTTGAAAAATGTCCACATGAATAGAGAATTCCTTTCTAGGTAAATAAAGAAAATTTTTCGATCACGGCAAGTCGACTTGATCATCGTCAGTGCGCCAATTGACTTACCTGGCACAGACACCCACAACGAATAGTTTGAAAAATTTCACAAGGAAATTATTAGTTCCCTCCTTTTCTTTTTACAGCAAGGCACGTAATAATGTATTCAATCTCTTTTGACTTTAATATTTATTCTATTTTGCATGTGGTAATTTTATTCAAATTTCATGTCCAATTATTGATGTCTGTGTCCTGTTTTCTGTAATATTTTATTTATTTATTTATTTTATTTTCCTTTGTCAAGCAATTTTTTAATTTCATTTATTTTATAAATTTCTTATTTATAATGAAGTTTTGCTTTTCCTTTCTTTTAAAAATAAAATAAGAGACAAACAATTTCCACTTTTCCCTAAACGATTAGCATTTCGTGCCAGAAATATGTTTGCAAGGTACTAAGTCGAAATTCGGAGGGTAAAGACCCATAAGGCTGTTTCTACTGTGCAGGTCTACGCAGGCGGGCCCTCAGGTCTAAATAAGCGCACCAGCCCCTACCAAAAATATTGCGTCCTTGTATACTCGTAGCAAAGACAGTATACTTATGATAAGACGACCCAAGTGGAACATTTCGCATGTGCCACATCACACATGAGTTATATCGTTTCAGAAGACAAAGCTTTTGTTGCTCTTAGTTTATTAGTTTCCCTTCTGTGTGAACATAAAAAATTATTGAAAACTTATGTTGTTTTAAGCAAAAAGAATATAAGCAAATTACAAAAAGGTTGGTATTTCTTGTCCAAAAGGCTAGAACTTCTTTGATATTTTTTATTTTAGAGGTTCACATAGAGCGTATGGGTACATAGATCAATTTTTTTCGTTGTGTTTCGTACACATATATACATATATACGTATATTCTAAA
>QYTT01091940.1:69782-86189 GCA_006980735.1 Dasypogon diadema | reverse complement strand
AAGTCGACTTGATCATCGTCAGTGCGCCAATTGACTTACCTGGCACAGACACCCACAACGAATAGTTTGAAAAATTTCACAAGGAAATTATTAGTTCCCTCCTTTTCTTTTTACAGCAAGGCACGTAATAATGTATTCAATCTCTTTTGACTTTAATATTTATTCTGTTTTGCATGTGGTAATTTTATTCAAATTTCATGTCCAATTATTGATGTCTGTGTTGTGTTTCCTGTAATATTTTGTTTGTCGCAGTTGGCAGTAATCCTGATGGTAAATTAACTGCGTTTTAAGAGCGGACAATAACTATGTTTTCTTTCTACAAGATCCAGATCTGTAGCCAAAAAAAAAAAACGATCAAGATCTTGTCGAAATTCACTTTCTACGTTGGCAGTACTGACAATCATTATCAAGTTGACAACTGCTAATTGAAAGATATTATTTTATTTCATTGTAGGTATACTTTATCCATATTTGCTCACTTTTAAAATCACTCTTTCAATTTGATATACAGTAGTACCAACATATAAGACTAAAAAAGTGGACATATACGTGGGAATACTAATTTTCGAATCTCTAAAGATTCACATCAAAGATCTGTAGAAAGGTTAAGGTCCTGGTTGGTGTTGTAATTACGTATTTAGTGAAACTCATATGGATTTTGTGCACAAAATCAAAGCAAATGTCATTATTTTTAAATCCGAATGCTTTTGTACAAACCTTTCTTTTCTTTTGTCAAGTATTTTTTTAATTTCATTTATTTTATAAGTTTCTTATTTCTAATGAAGTTTTGCCTTTCCTTTCTTTTAAAAATAAAATAAAAGGCAAAGAATTTGCACTTTGCCTAAACGATTAACATTTCGTGCCAGAAATATGTTTGCAAGGCACTAAGTCGAAATTCGGAGGGCAAAGACCCATAAGGTTGTTTCTCCTGTGCAGGTCTACGCAGGCGGGCCCTCAGGTGTAAATAAGCGCACCAGCCCCTACCTTCTTTCGGAGCAGATCTTCTGTTGTCGCATTGATAAGTCATAGCCTCTTTGCTTATCTACAATTTATACACCAGGAATAGCAAACTACCGAAAAAACCTGGTAAGTTTAAGCAAAGCAGCTTTGTTGTATGTTTTTTATATCGAAAATTTTAAACGTAATTTTAACGAAATCATTTTTTCTTTAAATTGAAAAATGATGTAGAAATTTTGAGTAATATCTATTCAAGCAAAAATATTGTGTCCTTGTATACTCGTAGCAAAGACAGTATACTTATGATAAGACGACCCAAGTGGAACATTTCGCATGTGCCATATCACACATGAGTTATATCGTTTCAGAAGACAACGCTTTTGTTGAGATCAAGAAAGCGCTACTCTCAGCAAAGCTTTATCTTCTGAGAAATTGTGCATTCTTCCACTTGAGCCGTCTTAGTTTTCTAGTGTCTTTGCTCTTAGTTTATTAGTTTATAGAAAACTTGATTGTTGATGTTGTTTTAAGCAAAAAGAATATAAGCAAATTACAAAAAGGTTGGTATTTCTTGTCCAAAAGGTTAGAACTTCTTTGATATTTTTTTATTTCAGAGGTTCACATAGAGCGTATGGGTACATAGATCAATTTTTTTCGTTGTGTTTCGTACACATATATACATATATACGTATATTCTAAAGGTTCTAAAAAAGTTCTACTGTACTCTCGTTTCTTTAAAAAATCCCTTATTTTCTAGAATCTTCTATGGCCGGGACATTCAAATTCTGCCAGAAAAGTATTACACGCTAAATTTAATAGCATATACATTTTTGCCGACTAAAATGGAGAATGGGGTCTATACTCACGAAATTTTCTTGCACTCAATATTTTTTTCCTAATTTCTGGCAGCCACTTGGTTTTTCGAATTTTTGGAGTTGACGAACTTGCAGTAAAACAACAAAGCAAATGCAACACGTTATAATGACTCGCTCCCGCGCTTAATATTATTCCAAAAGTAACAAAATGAAAATAAAACTAACTTAATAAGAGCACTACATGAAAATAAAAAAATCCAAAACTTAATAAAAGCAAAATAATAAAAATAATAAAAGAGAAAAGGAGAAAAAAAGTAACGCCAGTACACTGAAATCAGAAATAAAGGTACAAAAAATAAGAAAAGAAATTTGGTAAACTGAACTTATCTTTTTCTTTCTAAAAGATCCTCCTTGATCTGGCTGCTCCCGCTTTCTTCCCAGAGCCTCCTTCTCACCAGTCTTCCACTTTTTTTGACTAAATTCCACTGGCTTGGATTTTGCCTTTTAAAATTTCCATACTAGACTACCAAGACATTTCTTTTATATGTTTTTCTCATCTATTTGTAATTTCCCTTGGGAATTCTCGCGATGCTTACAGTTCGTAGAATAATATTAATAATTTTTTTAAATAAAAATTCGGTTTTCTTCATAATTGGATTCCTTAGATAATCAATCAGTCCATCTTTGTCGCATGTACACCTGGGCAATATGAAGAACAGGTGGCAGATTTCATTTGCTTTCCACGTCTGTGAGATCAGGTGCTATTTCTTCGGATTTTTCTCAATCAGGTTGTTGCATCTTCCAAATTTTAAATCTTTTAAAATAATTCATTAATTTCAGATTCAAATAATCCTCTAATGTCGGTGCGCAAGCCTACCTGTTACAGCTATAATAAATTCCTTCTTAATACTTAGCAAATCTTGAAATGATGCTGTTTTTAGTTACATCTTTGTATATTCCTTTACTTATCTCTAGCCCTAACTTTATCTTATTCCCAAGTACCTACACAATCCTTTTCCAACTGATTTCTTCATCCTAGCTAATCTATCTTAAAACTAATGAATAACATCTATTTGCAGGTGAATGTGATGCCAGCGTAGGAAGATTCTTTACTTCTGATGCAATAAATGAGTTAATTCCTTGGTAATATTCCATTTTTAACTTTTCAGTAGGTCTTTAACGATAACCATGTTCCGTCGTAAAATACTCCAGGTAAGGTTTCGTTTTGTTTTGTTGTAGGTCCAAATATTGACTATCAATCCGCCATGAAATATTCCAGGTAAGCTTTCGTTTTATGAATGAATTCCTCCAGACTTTTAGCATAGATGACCCAGCCTTAGTATCCACAGTAAAGGGTTTACAAAAAGGAAAGCCAGTGTTCAGATAGATACTCTCAAAATATAACCCAGCAACTTCAAAAAAGTTATGTACTTTAGGTTCGCAACCGGCGTGCTCTGAAATTACAAAAACTTTCTTTGCAGCATTTCATGACCCCACTAATCCCTTTCGTTTCAAGTGTTGCATCTCGTCATTGCAATTGGTGTAACAAGAGGTTTGAAAAGCTCATATCTTCCTCAGATAAATATTTTGATTCATACATTAATCATTTTGTTATCGAAATAAATGCTCGAAAAATGCAAATAACAGCGGAGTTTAGTGCAACCTGAACGGAAAAGGCGACATTTTACTTACCATTTAACGCGGAATGTAGAAAACCTTTTTTATGGCTGCAATAAATAATATTTCTAGAGTTACTTCACATCGGTTTTACTCCTGACCCTGTAAAAGGGTATTTCTTACCCTTTTCCAGCTTTAAATAACACAACAAAATTTCAAACAAATCGGAGGCAGATGCTCACAAAATATCCTAAGTAAACTTTGGTTTTTTTTTCAGTGTGACGAAGTTTGTATTGTTTTTTTTTTGTTTTGACTCATCCGCTCATTCAACTTTTTCATCCAAACATTTGAAACTGAACTAATTTATTTTTCTCTAGTTGAGATTTCAACTAGTACATATTTATTTATTGTTGTTATCACACATTTTATAAAACTAGTTAACACTAAAATAAAGAAAATGCACAAGAGAGTTTAATACTTAAAGAGGTGTAGAAGGGTTGTTAACGCTTTAGTGAACAAAAATCTCATCGTATTTGTAACCCTTGAACACACCGTTAATCATATCTCTCACGACTTTTTCAATAGCGTTGTTTACAGATGGGGAAATCTCATGCCAAACGTCTCTCCAGTTCTGGTTTAGAAAAGAGTTCATACTATTTCCTAGTACTTTGTCCCCGTTGAAGAGATTGGTGAGTTCCATGTGAAGACTGAAACAAAAGTGTTAAAATTTACGAAAGTTAAAATCTATTACTGTCATACTTCGAAGGATCCAGAACAACTTTAAGTTTGTCAACCTGCAGGTATTCTACACTATTCTTCCGAAGTACTTTCGGCTCAAGCTTAAAAGCAATTTTCATATTATCCACAGCGATGTTAACGTCCCCGTTACCCCGAATGGGTAAAATGAATATCCGTCCATTAACCTTATACTGTGCCTTAATGTTTAATTTTGGAACGTTTCCATACAGCTCCAATTTACTGGTATAAGTATCCTTAGAAAAGCCACTGGAAGTACCTCAATTCACTCAAAATTCGACAAAACATCAAAGACGTCTTACGTGACTTTCTCAAAGGAGATCTTCGATAGTCCCATAATATTCACTCTGTTCAAAGTGAGGTCCAAATTGAAGGGTCCGCTGTCTGTTCTCCTTATAGCGAGGGTGTCGATTTGGAAGGGATCCAGTATTGGGATGCCTAAATCCTGTCTGCCTTTCACGTTTAGTTTGATAAAGTCCGACGATGCCTTTCCAATGCATTTCCCATCATCAGGACTGCACAGTTGTAGGGTGGCTTTAAGAAAAACAATTTTGCACTAAATTTAGAGAAGCCGATTTAAAATGGCCTTACGAAACTCTGCGGCAAGCGTTCGCCGCGCTAACAAGTACACGAGAACAAAACAAAACGATTTCATTCTATCTAATTTTAATTTCGCTATGCGGGCAAGTATCTAAAGTTGGGCTCTATCAGAGAGATAAAAACAAATGAGCTGCCGTTGTTACGAAATTCGCTTTATATATTGCTCCACCAGAGCCCTAACATGTAAAGCAGATTTTCACAAATTTTATTGTTTTCCAAATTAATCCTGTTTTTCAGGAATTTCATGGCAGCTCCCGTGTCAGGGTTTTCTACCAAAGCCCTGAATTAAAGCCAAAGCCAACGCAATCAATATATTAAACTTTCTCTGAATTCTAATGAATTTATGGTTCTTGCGTTTCGCAATTCAATTCTGGTTCTTGTGCTAATTTGGAACCTTCTGCACCGGAGAGGCCATCGACTAATTTTCATTAACATTGCCATTGTCTGCGCTAGGTTCGCCTCCAAAACACTTTAAAACGCGATTTAACCGTGTAACTTTGAGCCGGGGGAAATTTTCCCCGTGTAATGGGTTAATCACGTAAAGAAGCAGAAAATGTGAAATTTATGAAAATGTATGCAAACAAATTAGTGCTCGTTGATAATTTGGACGAACTTCTGTGGGCTTTGAATTGAAACAAATTTGTGAGCATAAATAAATATTTGATGGAGTCATTTTTATGAACATGGGGCTGAGACTGCGGAAGTTTTGATATTGTAAACATTTAGCGAAGCCGAATAACGCAGAGCTGACTCACTCACGTGCGGAAAGAAATATTTGTCTACGAAGGAAGAACTTTTTTAAAGTATTTTTTTCCCTAGAAGTTGTATCTTTTGCAAGATTTGGAGATATTAAAAAAGTAAAAAATTTCTGTAATTGGCTGAAATTTTATAATTGCTAGCATTGTACTAAAATGAATTTTATACGTTGGAAGTGTTAATGAAACTTCATATTTTTTGTATTCGTGAATGCTTCTCAGATATAGTGGAAATATTTATGTTTTTTAAATTTAATTCACCACTGTCAGAGGAATTATTAATCAAAACGCTGTTTTAGAGTGCATATAATATTATTATGCATAACAAAGAAAATCCCCAGAATAATAAAAAGAGGTAGAATTATGAAGAATTAACCAAAAAGAGTTATTAAACTCGTCACAAATCTGCTGCGGTTACGCTGACGACGTTAATTCCATCCTTCATCATCTCCCTATTATCCTTTCGGGGAAGACGTTGATCCATAAGGCAGAGTAGGAGGAAAACTACGCCGACTTTCTCTCCAGAAAAAAAAGACGACGCTGGTAATCCCTCTGTTTTGTATGGATCCTCCACTTTAGATGTATCACCACCCTACCTTACCTGATATGTTCGGAATCTTTCACGCAATTCCTGTTCTGACTAATTGTTTTCCTAATTACCGATGTTCTTCACAGGATCTCCTAGGATGTAGTTTTAAGGAAAATTATAAAAAAAGAAAGAATTGTACTCAACTTTGTAAACGTTGCATACGTTTGAACCAATTTCCATAACACTTCTTCAATTCCGACTGAGATATCTTCAAAACATGCATTTTGAACGCATCAACCACTTCTTCTGCCGTTGAATATCACTCACCATGCGGGGAACAAAAAGAAGACATTGGGTGCCAATCAATCAATCAGGACTATATGGCGGATGACCTATCAATTCGATGCTTTGACCGGTCAAATATTGAGTAGTTTAGACCGATATGTGAGAGCTCGCATTCTCATGGTGAGGAATGATCCTGCATCGCTGGTTATTTGATCATATATGAAACGTATATAATGTTTCATATATGCTCACTTTATGGATTCTTGTCGTTGTATGTATTTGGATTTCCGGAAATATTTTCATTTAGATAGATGTAACTTACAAAATATGCGAAGAAATTTTTACCTTTGAAATATATCTCTAAAAAATGTCCCTAACATGCTCCTTAGTCCAATAATCTTTTATATTAGCAACTGGTATAGTACCCATGTTCAGGATTACGCCCAAAAAGTAGTTAACTCTCCTTTTGTCACATTGGCCCAGTTATCCTAAGTTGATCGTTCAGATAAGTTCTGCTGCAATATTTTATTTCTGGTATAGTTTTATGTTTCTAGTACAATTGCTTCAAGCAGTGTATCTGTGAGAAGAGTCTGAAAAAATCGATAAGTTCCTTGCAATGAACAGATACGTTAGGACCAACAATCTTAGATTCAGTCGAAAAATTGATTTTTGGTTAAGGCAACATTTCACGGTACACTCCTTTTCCTGAGAGCAGTAAAAAAGCTTTGTGGGGAAAACAAATATTTTGAAATAAGATATGATTAATCAACAAAAGTACAAAGATTGTTTATATCGAAAGTAACAGCTCCAAGTCGAACGCGTACTCGTACTAATTAAATGCTTACATAAATAATTATTGATTTATAATTCAGTATCAGCCATTTGAAATTTATGCACCACAGTGAGATAATTTATGTATATAATGCTGCTAGAAAGTTAGTGCGCATAAATAAGAATAAAATCTTTTATATAAACGACTTGTACTCTTGTTTACGTGAAAAAGCGTGTTTTATTAAATTAACTGGCAATATTCACGTGACAAAGGGTTAAGGTTACATAACCATTTGAAGGACACCAAAGCAAAGTTGAAGTTATATAAAACCTGTTCATGCTATCATTCAAGGTTTTCAAGGTTGACTTGGTGTTACAGAAGGTAGGATTTGAATAATCGTTAGTTAGTGCAAGAATGACATCTAATAATATTTCATCACGTCCATTATTGTTCACTTGTGGTTTTAATTAATAGAATTTTGTTTTTAGCGTAGAAAGCGACAACAAGTCGCAATCGAAACTCAATGACTATCAGCTTTTCTTTTAAAATTTTATAAGATTTTTTTTTCATTGTCGTGCTGAATACCTGAAAAGGTTTTTACTTTACATTTAAAAAAATGAAACAAAAGCGTTTCTACAACGTTTCTTCTTAACCCGGTAATTCGAATCATGGTACGAACAAATCTTCAGAATCACGTGTTACAGTAAGGTGCAGTGCTACCGGAATTGCGGGTCTCATTTTTGTATAATTTTTGAGATCAATGGGTTCACTTTTCGAATTAAAACCTTAAATAATGAAGTCGTCATTCTAAAAAAAAATTGCAAACTGTGCGCGATCCTCTATTTGTAGTTCTGTTATCAAAAGATAATACGCACCATATTCCCATCTCCTCGAAACGCACCCTTTTATCCATATTTACCGCCTCCTTGGTTTCTTCTTTTTTTAATAAATTCATTATAATTATTACTGCAATGCAGCAGCCTTTTTCTTTGAGTCTTATTTTGGTTGTTGATTTCACCTCGGTTAATGTCTGATCTATTATCAAGAAAAATTTTGTGTCAAGTGTGAACACTTTAAACAACTGATCTCAGCTTCACATCTCGACATGTTTGTAATGTGTTATCCGGTATAAAAATATCGGCACTTTTCACTCTAGTAAAGTCGCTACCACACCGGCTTGCAAGACACTGTTGCACTTGTGTTAACACTTAGTAAAAAAATTACAAAACTAGATAAAGGAAAATACATTCCTGGACGCATCCCACAATTCGATTAATTGCTTTACACATGCGATTAATTGGCCCATGCTTACCGTAGTTAGTTCTGGAAAAGTAAATACGTAAAAGAAGGACATCCCTCTAATTGCGATGGTTATCACTAAAGGACACCTTGACCCAGAGTTTCACAGAGTTAACATTACAGTTTAAGAGTTGGTGGATAAAAATTACATATATCGGCAACATTATGTCGCTTTTCTAAGGAAACCCAGCCAATGAGATTAAGTCGTTGGTGACACGGTGGAAGAGTCATAGGGTCCAAATCTAAGCGCAAATCTAATGAATTTACGTTCAACAGATTCAATACGGCCGATGTGGACAGTTATGCAGAGTGTTTCCTAGTGGGAGGTCAAAAATGAGTGGGGTGAAAGATCTCACCTAGGCACACAAAAAAATGTATGGGAACCGGGGGCAATCTCAACCGTTTGGGAGTTACAGGGCGATTCATAAACTCAATACTTTCATGGTATTTATATTATCCTTTTATTTTTATCTTTTGATATGCTCAACGCAGCGACATACAACCTCCGCCAAAAAAGCACTATCTTATCAAAAATATCAACAATGTTTACCTCCCGCCCATCATTTAGATACAGTCACTTGCGAAAATTAAAAATTTACTTCTTATTTTCTATTTTTCACATTATTCTCTAATTTTCTCCGAAATTCATGTAATTAACATCCCTGTTTTTTATTTTTATTAAATTGCCCATCTTATTACCTTCCCGAAAAGGTACAACATATCTAGGTAAGGAAACGATATAAAATGGTTCATTAAAAGACCATGACTGGTACCTTATTGTTTTATTGCAGAAGATATCTTTTGAATTCCATCTCTTAGCGTTCTATCAACAGTAAAATCTGTCTTCAGGGACAGTACCAACACATTGTTGTCGATGGATATAATTATATTGATTCTAAGGAAAGTTATTTAAGATATTGTTTAAGTAACAAATTCGCGCTCTAAAGTTCTTGTTTCAAAAAGGAACTGATGCACTTTTCTTAAGCTTAGTTGTTTCTTCAAGAAATTTATTACGATATAGAATATATTTTATTTCGATGATTGTCTTTATTCACTTGAAAGTGGCGCAATATTATGTCGGTGCATTGATACAGAGAATTTTTTTCATAGAACAATGTCGTCTGCATTTTTTACATATCCATTTAAAGGCAGGTATCAGGAAAATCAACGGGTACCATATGATGCCAAACAATGGGTACGAATAGTAATTCTAAATTAATAGTACTGTATAGTCGACAGATACTCAAACATGTTACATTAAATGGTTTCATCTGGCTCGAAGAGAATAATATCATATTGAACAATTTTGCAACGTTATACTATTGAAAAGCTCATTGAACCTGCACATGTGTTCTGTATTTTTAATTTCATCTCGCAATTCATTGCACACAGCAGTCTGTTTCAAACTTTATAGTTTTATATTTATTCTAGCATTACACCAATATTTTGTCGTAGATATATGTATATAGCGTATGTAGTTTAAATATGGACTTCATTACTTTTGTTAATATTCGGTGTTTGCAGTTTAAGAAGACATGAATTATGAGTACCTAGTTAATTTTGTAATTGTATGCAATTATTTGGAATATAAAAGCATAGTATTAGAGAATTTTAAAATTAAAAAGGTCCTTTTGTCTGTAATTTTTATAATTAACGCCCCCATATTTCCTGTCATACTTAGCATGCTTTTGAAGATTAGTTCATTATCGAAAATAATTCCATACCAATTGTAAATAACCAGGTAAGTTTTTTTTTGTAATTGAATTGCTTTCATACGTTAAATACGGTGGAGAACATCCTGCTGATAATTTATAGTCAGAGCAAAATGCCCCAAGTATTAAAGATATATTAGTCTCGTTATACACCACACAGCCAACACTAGGAATAGTACGTAAAACTAATAAAATGTAATACAAATAAGATACATTAAATGAGAGTAAATTGTTGCCAAAAAAATTCACATTGAGCACAAAATTCACATTTTTCAAATTTGACCTTTAATAACTTTCCAAGGACACAACCAATAGGGGCAAAAAAGGTGGCGTTCTAGCCACGAGTGTCCTCTTTCAAATGAATCCTTGTGACGAGTTATAAGCATTTTACAGGGTCAAAGGACATAAAATCGTTGGACGCCGTTTTGAGGGGGACGGAGTGATTTTAGAGGAGAGGGTATTTCCGAACAAACGTTGATCAGGACACTTCAAGGAATCTATTGCTATACTACATATCGATTAATTGTCGGACACCCTGTATAACGGAGCTTTTTTTCAACATAATAATTTAATTAGTAAATGGTTAATAAATCTATAAACGTGCTTACAGCAAATAAATGCACACAAATCAAATTACTTTCTTGGGGTCTGGCAGAAAAATCAAACATTTCTCTTTGTTTAGTCGCATTTGCAATTCAGAGCTCCCAGTTGGATTGTTTGCTTAATTCTGGTTAACAGCTAGGTAAGTAGAAATTTCATAGAATTGTTTCCAGAGGATATCCTAAAGGAATTTGATTGCCTCCTAAAATTTATATTTGCAGAAAAATTTAATCTTCACTTAGTTCACGTGCTCAGGGTATTTAATTAAAAACAAGTCAGTCACATAGGTTCGACCCTTAGAGTTTCAGACTAAGAACTTTCCGGCGTAATTAAATTAAAATACAATAAATACACAAAAATAATTTTGATAATTTTGTTTATGTTAATGTTTTTCTTTTTTTAAATATAAATTGTTTGATTTATAATTTTTCGGTCCCCACGTCCACGCCCTCCACCTCCTCTTCCTTTGTTAAGGTGCATCAGCTGGTGCCGGAACGGAGTCGAGAGTATCAATAATTTTCCATAAATTTTAAAAGAGTGTTTTTTTGGTCATTTCTTTAACTTTTAGAAAAATTTCTGTATCAAGTTTTATGACGACTCAATCTGGAACAACTCATATGATAACTCTCACTAGAACATAGGCAAGATGTTCGAGAAACCACTTAACAAATATTGTAAAGTTTTTTTTTTTTTTAAATAAACTAAAGAACTACTGAGTTAAATATCACAAAATTTTTTGTGGAATGGCTCATATCAGGGAACATCACCTAGTCCTAAAATAAGTTGGATAGCATCTATAGTTTTCATAAAATCATTAAATTTATTTTTTAATGATATCCTTTTAGTTTTTTTTAACTTGACCGAAATGCATTGATTGGCGCCAGAACAAAATATCACAAAATTGATTCTTTCATTTTTTTTAATTAAAAAACGACTGAGTCGAATTTAATAAAAATTTAATGATTTAATAATTTTGAAACATAAAATTATTCTGAAATATTTAATTTCGTTTTTCGACCCGAGAAAGATTGTGGAACACAGGGTGTACCATAAAGTTTTGAATATTTTAAAAATATATTTCAAAATCTGCTCATCAAAACGAAAAGACTGTTTATTTGTTAAAAAATAGAAATAAGACAATTTCATTTCTTAAAACTTATCTCGTCGCAGACATTGTTGAAATCTGGACACTGTATGAGATATTGCAATTCATCCTGGATATTGGTTTTGATTAGCTAATTGTTATCAGCTTATTATGAGAAGTATGACAAAGAGAAAAGTCAAGTGAAGTTAAATCTGGACTCCAGGGAAGGGGGCAGGTTATATCACCAACAAGCGATTTCAGAAACACCAAATTCATTTACACTTTCGTCTTCGGCAATCGAAATTAACGAAATGTACATTCTAAAGTGGTTTCCCCAATCTCAAAATTTTGCGGGGATCTATTAAGCCTGCACTGGTACTCTTTCAAATTAGATTTTAATGCATCGATAACTCCGTAAAATATTAATATCAGATATGGTGAAGAAAGTGTTATTTTCCACCATGACAACATGAGCCAATAGTATGATTTGAAAACCAAAGTATTTTCTCTTGTAAGGGATTAAATCAGTTGTTGAAAAGGTACTAGCAAAGACACTAGAAAACTAAAAATCTTAAGTATACTGTCTTTGGTACTAGTCTATTATATTTGAGGAAGTTGAATTGTGACTATGTATATATATTTGTAAATAAAGTTACTAAAATCGCCTCTTGTATTGAAGTAAGCACTTTATCATGTCTTTGCTATGAATTTTATATTATTTTATGTTTATGTTCTGCGATGTACTATATGATGATTATACGCGAAGGATTTTAATCAAAATAACAAACTGGAAATTTACATGCTGAAAATTTAATAAATGCCTACTTAAAGGATTTCATTGCAACATTTGCAAATTTTCAGAAGAACAAGTTATTAATAATGATTATCCATCTTAATCACGTGGCCAGGGTTATCTTCAAGACATCGAGAGAAATCTTTCCCCCACAGAGCACAAAGTTCCTCAAAGAGGTTAACTGAATAAGCCTGGCCGAGAGGAAATTATGCATCAATGAAAAGACTACTAGAATACATTTATGAGGAGTCCTTTAAAGTGATCCACCCAAAATAAACTCCCTTTGGAGCGTAATTAAGCTCCTCTTCTTCATCTTAAAGGATAATAACAGCGATGAAACATACATACACAATCCTGTCCAAATTTCAACAAAGAACGGAGAGGATTTATGTTGCTTGCCTTCTCCTTCAACCTCGGGCGAACAAAGAAAGGCCAAACAAAGTGATAAGTTAAATTGGGGAATTTTTCTTTCAGTCAAAGACATTTAAAAAGGTACTTTAGAATTCAGGATAACCTCTTTCAGAGCCAAGGATAACAAAGGACCAATGAAGGGAGTCCTATGTCCAAGAAGTTATCGCAATAAAACAGCTTCGCGAAATTAAGATTCATGAGAACGCTGGAAGGCCTGCACTGATTTTGATATTCAACTCTGGCCGCTACTTTGCGTTGTTCACGATTTGAAAAATCTCGTTGAAGCACTTCTCGCAAGATTTACATAAATTAAATGCTGGAATATTCTTAAATGATAACAGATTAATTGGATGATAAAATGTACAATAGTTGCCGCACTGAAAGGGTTTTAGGGTAAATGAGTGAATAAATTGAAAAATTCTATGATTCTGTGAATATTTTTCTTTATATTAATGGAAAAGAATGATTTCAAGATTTAATGATTTATTACTCTGCCTCAGCACGGCTAAAAAATTTCAAATTCTCTAGAACTATTTTCAGTTCTAGCCTTTAATCTGTTCTTTTTGAGAAATAAATCGTATGTTGCGAAAAGTTGTGCTTTTTTTACAAATATTTGCGATATTGATTGATTGATAAATTCTATAAGAAAAACTGCAGTATCATCCGTCACGTTATTTTTGTAACAAAGACCGTTTACATATTGTCCAAGGCTTTTATTCGAGCTTGAATTTGGCAAACTTTCTGGCGACATGAATTCCTTAACAGTTTCAAAATTGTTCATGCAAAAGTGATATTTGAGGTGATACCTTAATAGCTGGATACACTTGTATCCGGCCATTTATATTTATACTTCTTATTCTTCTATTTTCTTTTAACATTCCCTTCTAGCCCAGAAGAGACAATTCTCAGCGACGTTCTTAGATTAGGCTCCCACACCGCACAGTGGTCCCCGCGTAGGTCATAATTCCAAAAATTGCATGGTCAGAAAACCTAAATTTATTCACTCATTCCGGTCGGTATTTCGACCGGTAGGTAGACTATATCTAGGTATAGGTATAGGTAGACTAGGTATATCTAGGTATAGGTATAGGTTTGGCTTAAATATTCTAATTGGTGAAATGCAATTGAATGTGTTGAATTGTCAAGAAGTGGTGAGCAGTGAATTCAGAAGGGAGAGACTGTATCTCGGTCGTCCTCAGAAAGAAGCAGTAAGCTCAGTAAGCAGGCGAAACGTAGACGATTAGCACAATTACCTCAAGCAGATGACTATGCTGTCAGTGCAATTCTTATATACTTCTCATGTGTCTGATCCTAGCTTAGCAATGAATATTAGTGTCTGTTTCCGCAAGGCCCCTGTTGACCAAGCACCAATATTTATTAATTAGGAACTTTGTTAATACTAAGACTTCTAGTAATATTTTACCATTGTGCCAAAGTGTTTTGGATGCCAAAAAAAGTGCTACCCTCCGAATCCACAGCCGAAGTTGGATCGTAAAGCTTATTAGACCATACAGCTTCTAGGATACTTGAATCACAAAAAAGTGTTTTAGGTAGAGTATCTGACCGCAGTAATGCTTTGAATAATTTAACTTTGATTGGAAACACGGGTCGAACATGCTTTATTGTCCATCGGGGAGCTTTCCGAAAAGGCAGCTGAATCCAATAATAACAATCTTATGGTTTTCAGATGAGATTATACACGGAAAAAGTCGCGAGTAGTTGCTAACACAGACTTGCTTAATAAATCTGTAAATCTTTCGGGTAGTATATCAAGCAAAGGGCGTATGCTCGGCATCGTATCTACAATCTTCGCCATATGAGCACTAGGGTGCGTCTGCTCTATCAACCTTATGGAGAAGTACCAAAAGCACCCTTTACACTTATGAACTGTGTGATGTGGTACTTCATTTCGACGTGTTTTCTGACAATCCGCCTTCGGATCCGTGGTAGTAACAGGGCAGTTCACCGTCTCCTTCTCTCTCCGTTTCGTGGCTCTTTCTTTCTACACAAAATGTGGGATATCTCCTCCTTGCTGGCCTGTTTCCATCCAATCTCAGCATTTTTAACGTAAATGCCTCTCCTTTCCATCAAAAGGATGCAAGTTGGAATCACCTCAGCAATGATTAGGGCTGCTAGCTCCGAAAATGTACGGTGTGCATCCTAAGGCCACCTTGTCTCCAAGCACTTTCTGTGCACCTCAGCTTGACCTGGTCAACCCAAATCTCGGCCTTATCAGCCGCACACCGGATCTATTCTCCGAAGGTGAGTTTTGAGGCAGAATTGTGCTGATACTTCCCTTACACAAGAGTCCCAAAACTATGCAAATCTAGTGTTCGGGAATTCTGAAATATATATAATGAAATCACAATGAGTCCTAGAACCGCCATAGAATAAGAATCATATGTGGAAATATCTTCGACGAAAGCAGGCCCGAATAGGAGAGAGCACTAGGATTATGTACTATATTTATACTCAGGTAAAGTTAAACGAACAATTTACGACAGCAAATGTTTAACTTCATGGGACTGAGTTTTTGCCCAAAGTGTTTTCCTATGTTCTCAGAAGAGATAGATTACTCTTCAGTCCTTTTAAGATGATTCATTTAGACATTACTGGCATGATTTACGTATTCATATCATTTACTAGATAGCCTAAGACTAATGCTTCAGCGGTTTCATGTGCCGAGGTCCTAGGCAGACGTCGATTATTACCAATTAAGGTAGGCAATTGAAGTCATTCCTCGTAAACGGGACAAGTTATTTTTGTCTATTTTTAAGGCTGGAATGTCTTCTATCAAATACAGTTTGAATTTTGAAAATTCGCCCTATATATATTAAAACTTCCACAGCAGATAAAAAATACGTGTCGCTTATTTTCCAACCCAACAGAAGAAGAGATTCATAAAAGTACTGAATAAAATGTGTCAGAGCATGGAATCCTGAGTGAGGTACTTCTCAATTTACATAGTTGGTTGTTTATTTGCCAACTTCACAGTATTCTTCTATTGCCTCCACAATAATTTTGGTTAGTGAGAATTAATTCTATATAAATAAAATACTTAAAAAGCAAATCTGGAATGCAGACGTAATATTTTATCTTTATCTATGCGTAATTTTCTGACGAAATTGTTAACCATATTCCAACCCTGCTTGTGTACTTTTCAACCGAGATACAGTTAAAGCATGAAAATTAGTTACTCGTTTTATACTTTGTACTCTATATGGCCCTTGTGTGCAATATTCCTTGAGCTTTAACTACCCCGAAAAAAATCGTATTTAACTTCGAAATTCTTTCTCAATTCCGTTGACCAGCGTAAATATTCCAACAAAAATGCTTAAAATACTCCCGTAAACGAATTGTTTGTTCTTAATTTTTTCGATACCACAATGTCACACACAACTTCATTAAATAGTAATTAAATTTTC
>QYTT01091940.1:58836-69762 GCA_006980735.1 Dasypogon diadema | reverse complement strand
GAAGGGCAAGATGCTAATAGGTCTAAAGTCCATGCAGCGATCTGCAGAAGAAGTCTTAGGGATAGGAATAATTTTTGCAACTTTCCAAATGTCAGGATAGGACGACGTTGTAAGAATGTGATTAAAAATATGAACCAAAAAAGTACTGAATAAAATGTGTCAGAGCATGGAATCCTGAGTGAGGTACTTCTCAATTTACATAGTTGGTATAGTGGTTGCCTCCACAATAATTTTGGTTAGTGAGAATTAATTCTATATAAATAAAATACTTAAAAAGAAAATCTGGAGTGCAGACGTAATATTTTATCTTTATCTATGCGTAATTTTCTGACGAAATTGTTAACCATATTCCAACCCCGCTTGTGTACTTTTCAACCGAGATACAGTTAAAGCATGAAAATTAGTTACTCATTTTCTGCTTTGTACTCTCTTTTCTCTTTGTACAAGGGTCATGTTCAATATTCCTTGAGCTTTAAATACGCCGGAAAAAATCGTATTTAACTTCGAAATTCTTTCTCAATTCCGTTGACCAGCGTAAATATTCCAACAAAAATGCTTAAAATACTCCCGTAAACGAATTGTTTGTTCTTAATTTTTTCGATACCACAATGTCACACACAACTTCATTAAATAGTAATTAAATTTTCCACGTAAGTGTTTGACCACTGCGTTGAAATTTCATTTTATTGCATGTAGCAAATTTCCCAAAAAAAGTTCGTGGCGGAAGAATTACTACCATGACATTTTACTTTTCCGGGTAGTTATTTGCATACGTAATTATTTATTGCCCCATAAATAACCACAATTTTTCTCCCAATTGCAGGAATAAAGATTGCTATTTCCATACGTAATCAATTTAATAATTTGGCAAAAAAAAGAATCAATTGGTTTTTGTTCCATTAAATCTGCTCAAGGAGTACCATCGATGTGCTCAGAATTTCCTCCGAAGGCTTAGCAACTTTATTAGCATTTTGTTCCACATATACATATTTGATTGGCCATTACAAACTAAGGATTCTTCTTCTCAAATGTTTAGAATGCATAAAGTGCATAAATTTGGATTGCGCCCTGAGGGCAAGCCATCAAATGTGAAGGCACAGAGCTTGCTACTAACAAAAATTTTCCTTGTACGTGACGTACGTTGGCTTCATCTTCCTGCTCAGATAAAAGAGATCTTCTTATCGCAAGATGTCTTCTAGTTAGTTCCTTATTCTGAGGAAATTTCTTTCCCATAAATAACATATCCAGGTCATGTACTTAAAGCAAGAACAGATTTAAGATATATTACAGATAGCATGGTGTTATTCTTGCGTCCCATATTTAAATTGACATCCTCGTGGTGCCGTCTTGAGGCTTACGTTTGTGCAAGTAGATGCAAGGTGATGTGCTTCTGGCATCCCTTGATAACTGATAAGAAATTTCAAATAAAGTCATTTAAAATCCTTTCAGTCTCTTCTGGGGATTTTAAAGAAGGAAAATAAAATTTTCTATACTTCACCTACATCCTGTTGAAGCTTGTTGGAATAGGGGCAATACCACAATTTGAACAAGTAAAGTAAAGTAAAGGAGATGACAACCTTACGTGTGAAGTTGACGATAATTTCCCATGAAAATGAGTTTTTTCTGAAAGTTGTTTAAAATCCTTCTGGTGATATAGTCAAGTTTTTTGCTTAATGGCCACTATAAATTATCTATATCGTGTGATAAACGGTTAATTATCGCATTCTTTTTTATTTCCAAAATGTGTTTCATATTTGTATGCCACATTGCTTGTAACTATTGTTCTACACTTACTGCCTCTAATTTATTAAACTCATTAAGGAATAGGCGCTTAAAACTGGACACTTACCCACAATTGAAAACATCTGTATCATTAATACTCAATGCACTATGAAATGGAGATTTATTCCTTCCATTTATGAACAAATTGAAAGGGATCATCAATTATTATTCAGATCTGGTAGTCATGGGACAGCCTCAGCCTGTGTCAGTCATCTTCCTGCTGGCCAAGTCCGGGTAGTCGCAAATAATGTGCTCCGATGTGTCAATTCTCCAGACACAGTCTGCAGGTATCATCTTCTGGGGTCCACATTTTTTTGAGGTGATATCTAAAGCTATCGTGCCCAGGAGTGTTCCCTGCTCCATGCTTAAAACTTTTCTTCTAGTCCTTCCACATAACAGCGTCGTGTTTTCCCACCGATTTCGATGATCTTTTATGACCCATTACTCGATTAAGTTCCAATGGCGGAATATACTTTTGGTCCTTTTTCTAAGGATTCAGATTTATCAATACCTTGAAGATCGTGAGGTCTCCAATCTCTTTTACGTGACACAGGACTCTCCCATACGTCCGTGACGAATACCGTATATCGCCCCTGTATTCTGAGTGTCGCCCTTATTGACATCTCTTTCACAAAGAGGTGTAACGGTGGTAACTTCAAAAGAGTTTCTAGCGAAACTGTGTGTGTGGTACGCAAAACGCCGGAAATACCTATGCGTTCCATCCTTTAGGGCGTTGCCGTTTAACCACAGCAAATGGTTTAGCGACAATTGTATATATCTAGTGTGCTAACCTCA
The DNA here is from genome assembly GCA_006980735.1 of Dasypogon diadema. Classification (NCBI taxonomy): domain Eukaryota; kingdom Metazoa; phylum Arthropoda; class Insecta; order Diptera; family Asilidae; genus Dasypogon; species Dasypogon diadema. The sequence goes on along the minus strand of QYTT01091940.1, from coordinate 67,185 downwards.
GCAAAATACCCAACCAAAGTCCACAAATTATTCTACATCATGCAACACCAATTTCGTTTTCTGATCTGTTCTTCAACATGATGATTCCAAGTCGGTTTCAAATCCAGGTGTGCAGCCAGGTAGTTAGCCCGCCTAGAAACATTTGTCTTAGGTCCACAGACTTTGGTTCAAATTCCAGAAACTTTTTTTCCTACTGAAGGTTATCATTCACCACTCGGAGTACATTTTTCATAATATCAACGGTAGTGGACATGAACTTACTTACCAACGTCGCTTATGTTCTTAGATCTAGTGACTCGAATATTCATCCCTTCAAATGTCCACCAATCAAGAATCACTTTTTTTCTACATGCGAAATGTCTATAAAGTTCTTACGTAACTCTTGTGGATTTAGCTGACACCTTGTCACTTTTGAAGTCGCATCGTCTACCTCGCCTTGAAAGTCGAACGTGTCTCCCAGATCATATCGATTCAGAACAGCTGGCTTTCCTATCTTTATCCGTCTTACTGACGTCACATATCGGCGCTAAATGCCTTCTTCTCTAAAATTCATGAGACTGACCTCCAAAGAGATCTATTCATCTAAGTCTTGCTTTATTCTGGAAATGCCATTCTTAAGAAGACCAATAGTCGAAAAAATATAGACCTCCACATAATCTGCATATACTAAAAGCATTCAGTGTATTAGGTGATCATTAATGAACAGAAAAAGAAAAATAAGGGCGGGGAGCAAATGCAGCCTTGATGAGCTCTAGGGATGAGTTTGGTTTACTACTGACAGGCAGGTTATTGAGAAAATCCTTATTGAGACCCACGACTAAACGAGGAATTAGTAGTTTTTAAGCTTCGGGCATAAGGTTTCGTGATTAATGAAAGCAGACGCCTTTATAAGGCAAACGAGTACAAAAATTGTGGCATAGTTTTTGTCGATCCCAATTCTATTATCATCGATCAATTTTAACAGAGCACTAGTGCAACCGTGGACAGGACAAAATCCTGCCCACTATGGCGTGAATAAGTTATTCTAGGCCACATAATATCATTTGCTAATTTAAAAGTTTTTTAAGAATTTTGGGCAAAAGTGGGGGAATGTCACAGGGGACAATTGGTTCTCCTCTTGTGTTTCCTTGTGCGCAATTGTCTCTCCATTACATCATCAAAAACGGTTTTAAAATTGTGCTTAGACATCCCATTGGAAATCAGTCATAGAAAAAATCTTTGCGGTCTGGACTTAAATCCTCTCAGTTACGTATAGATCAATGGAAGTGATATTAACTGACTTTGAATTTAGAAGAAGAGTACGTAGGATGCGTAAAACTATGGACATTCCAAAACTAAAACTAAGTTGCTAATAAACTTACTGCAAAGCACTGCAATTATGCTAATTTTTGTGAGCCCTGCCTCCAATATATCAGTGCGGTTCTAGTCGAGTAATCCTGTTTTGTTGCATCATACAAGAAGAAGAACGTAAAAGTAGAACTCTCCCACAATTCTTCAAGATACTACCAACCATCTATAACCGTCAGACCGTCAGAATATTATTGCTGCAGAACCAAGGCCAGTTTTAATCTTTCCGAGGTTACCTCTAACAAATTTTATGATTAAAGTCCATGTGGAATTCTGATGCCTGTATTTTTTTCAAGGTATGAATAATATTTTCCGAGAAAATATTTGAAAAAGATCTTCAGACAGTAATGGAAGGGAATAGAGTTGGGAAAAAATATACATTATGTGAAATTAAACAACTGAGATACTTTTTATTTTTCCCTGGATACGGGAACAAAAATCAACACGACTCGAAATGCTTAAATCTTAGAAAATCATTCCACTTCCTGTCATAAACGACACATTTCCATAGGCCCTACATAACAGATAAATGCTATTTATTAGATTGTTGCAACTCCTTAGCAGATCCATGAAACACCCCCGATACATAGCTGGGGACCTGACACATGTACGTGCTTTTATTTGATATATGAGAATAAAAATCCACCGAAGGTTTTAAACCCTGAAATAGCCACTATGTAATCAGTACTACCTGTGGCCCTGGAACAGATTTTGTAAAATGCGGTTAAAGTGCCCTGGTCCTGTTTCAATTTCACGCTTCTAGTTCCCAGCATTTTGCGCTGATGCCAGCTGCAGGAGGAAAAATTGTGTTTTTGCGAAAAAATGATTTATGAAGCTCTGTTAGTGAAAAGTAGGTTAGTGTTAATTTAAAATTCATATAGATGCCATTCGCCCAATTGTGGTCTTGACCATAGAATATTCAGGGATTTATTGCAAAATAGCCTGGGGACATTTTCCGCTGAACATCAGTTCAACAACAGCAGCCATTGGGGAACACACTGGTCAACCCTCATATTTGGTGGTTAGCTGCAATTATTTCTCATGAGGTGGCAGGGTACCATATGAATTTTTGTTAGTGAAATGTGGTAAATAATTGCTCGGGCGTGGTGAACCCAAAGCATAGCATTCAGGCTTTTTCTATGATTCTAAATGTCTGGCGTATCCCAGCCAGAATGAGGGAATTATGATGAAAGTGGTTTTTCTGGTCCTAGCAAGATGAATGCAAGAGATACCATGTATAACTAGGACGTCATTCACAGAGTGCGCTTTGTTAACTTGTTCTAGTAGATGTTGATTTTGGTGTAAAACTAGGTCTTCCATAAAGAAAGTTTTGCTTACTGGACATGAAAAATCACTCGTGCAATTAAGTCTTGTCACAGCAAAATGGTTGGCACATTACAACTAACTAGATAGAACGAACAGAATATTTGTTGCTCAGTTCTTTAAGGCATTTACAGAAAAAAACAAGCATAATCTTGATATTCGTAATGTCTGAACTGAGAAAAGATAAATATCTTCCGTAAAGGTCTTTTGGTGTCATCAACCAGATTTATGCATCTATACAGGTATTTTATGTATATAGAGAAATGTTGTATGTTTCAGATACCAAACAAAATGTTTCTTTCAATATAACTTCAATAACAAAGACATTAGTCTATAATTGCCTTATAAAGAAGAAAAAAAATATTTCGCACACTTGACAAACATTTTTAAATGCTCAAGCTGTAGGTATTGACAAAATAAATTTAACAGACTCTAAACAAAAATACATGATTACAATTTGTATCCTTGTGGACTGTGTCCTTAATGGTAAGAAATAAATAAAATATATTGAGCGCTTCACTTAACAAGCTCTTTTGAAAGTAATATTGATACGGAGAAATGTTTTAAAAATGTTGTGTATGTTTTTAGTTTATCATAGTAAGTTTTGCACTACTTCAGTAGAACATAATACAAACACAAACCAATCATATAGGCAGTAATCATAATATAAAATATAATAAACTAGAAATACGATAATTCCTTCGAAATTAAATATTTTGTTGAAAATCACGTAACATATTTATTCTCAAGTGGTATCGTTTTAAATAATGTAATAAATCGGTGATAAAATCTAAGAACCCACGTTGTTTGCCGTATATTTTGCTTTTATTAGATGCAAATTTCGAGCATTTCAAAAGGATTCAAATATTCTAATCCCAGGAATTTCACCGTTAAGCCAGTTCCTAAATTCAAAATTGCTTCAATTGATTGTTTCATTTTGCAAGTCATATTTCCTTAGATAAGGTACCCTCCTGACTTTATAATTACATCCAAATCTCGCCCTTCTTGAAAGGATTACACGCAGAGAATATCAATAAAATAATAAAAGTCTTGTCTTGAAAAACAGGGTAGAAGTTTATGTGCGTAAATATTTGAAATGTTTTCAACCCCGTATGCAAATATAAACATTTCCCGTTAAAAGTGCTCAGCTACCCTACTTACTGCCAAGGGAACTAAATAGGGATGACACATTCGTTGGAGAAATTTTACGGACTACTCAACCTCAGGAATTGTCACTATTCTCATCACGTCTGTTTCCTGAAGACAATAAAGACCGAATGAATGGAACTTTCACCTAGAGAGAAGCCATCATCCCCGTGTCGTAATTAAAAAGAGAAGAAAGCTCGGGAATGAATTGATACATATTCATCTGTCAATTGAAAAGGGTCGTCCTGTGTTTGTTCTTGATCACGGCAGTTGATTTCGGTTAAATATTCAAAGAGTTCGAGTTTCATTGGTTGCCAAAAAATGTCATTTGCACCACATAAAAATTCAATACCTCTGCTGAAATAAAAGTGGAATCCACATATTGCATAAATTTACATTTCACTCTTGTGAAGAATCCATCTGCAGATTAAGCTGAGTTCTAGGATTTTAGTAAGAGTCCTGAATTTGAGTTTGGAGTATTTCGCTCTGATTTGCGACTTGATTTTCGACTCACGTCCGCCTGTTTGCACAGTCACATTTATTCTAACGCATTTTCCCTTCTTAATTAAATATTAGTTCTCTGTATTAGGAAAATAAATGAAATGCCAATCCACAAATGTGCCTCAGAGACAGAATTTCCCTACGTGTAATTATGTGGACAGAATTTATTGCAAGTTGGAGAATGTTTGCCTTCTTAATTATATTTAAACGCACACTTGGATGGTATTCTACATATAAATTAAGGGAAGCGACGGAAGGATCAGAAGTAGCAATTTCTTTGGGATATCAGTAGTGTGTACTTCTCGGCGCTAGCAATTTGTTCAAGGTGTGTCTGTAGCTCTCAAATATATTTGGAAATGATTTGTAATTTGCCGAAAACGTGTAAAACAAAGCTAAAAGTGTATTAATTGATTTTACAAGTATACACGGTAAGTGAGTGAATGTGTTCGCTCTAAACTCTTACGCATTGCTTTTACCTCTTCTAGTTTTGATTACTCCTATATGGATAAATAGCAACACATTTTTCATATTCTAACCAGCTGACGTTATTTCTATGAAACATTTTCAATCTGGTTTCAAAGTTTACTTGTATTTTCAGGACGGCCGTGATGATACGCACGTCTATGCGCCTACTCCTAAGCAACGTAGCCGTTCTCTGTGGCAAATTTTTAACTACAGCTGTCTTGAAGTTTCGCAGGTAGTTATCTTCATCCATCTATCATTAGCTAATATAATAATAGATCTCTACCTTTACCTAAACTAAAGGTCTACCTATGGATCCATCCGCTAGCGACATACCCACACTTGAACTCTTTCTCACAAGCTACAATGGCTCCCTCATTTTTCGGTACGTCACTGTGACCTGAAACCCAGAAATTCTTACGGCAGCCCTGAACCAAATAGTAGTTTGAATTTTAATGTAGATTATAATATCTCCATTACTTGGTATATGGGACGGCGGCATCAACAGCAGCATATGAGCTTTATTTATTTAGTTTCCACTCGAAACACGTCACAGTAATCAGACAGGCAATATGATTATCAAACATTGAACTAGCCCCCTGTCCGTTTTAAAAACTTGCTTCTAACGTAATACCGCTGTTACGCTTGTCCGTCCAAGCACAGAGTAGCCCAGTGCGCAACCCACACTCTAAAGTTTGGCCTGAAATGAGGAGGGGGGAATCCTACCCAAAGATAAGGGATTACTGTCGGACTCTTTGTCCCTGGGAGTTAAACAGGAAAATTGGACGAGAGACCCTTGGTTCTTCGCCCCAGAAATATCCCGGCGAAAAACGAACTAAGGTTCGCCTTCCGGTCAGGTATCTTAACAGGTTGTCGGATCCTGCAATTCCCAGGAGGAATCTCCCATTCCGTCCATCTCGGAGTCCGGAACATCAGACTCACCTTATCTCGGGAGTTAAATGACCCTTGGGTCTCGAATCAGTCAGTCCTTTAAAGCAAAAGTAACCATTTTTCTTGATTCTCTTTAATATTTTCAATAGAACATACCGTTAAACTCCACTTTTTCAAATAGGAACAAACAACGACATTTTTTTATTTACTCACTAAATTTTCCAGAAATCACAGTCACGTCGGGATGTGCATATTAACACAGTAACCGATAATATTTTTTCTATTTATGTATATTGTTTAATTTTATTCACACCATAGAGATTATTGTTGTTCATACTACAGAGTAGTGTGTTCACATTAACGCGAGTCCACTGAATATAATTTTATTATTCAACGGAGAACTCTATTTTGTAGAAATTTACTACAACACTTAAAGATTGGAAAAAATTGTATAATCATTAAAAAATTTCCTCTACATATTTTTATAGAGAGGAAAAACTTTCAAATTAATTAAGATACGAGCAGAAAGTAGAGTTTTTAACAACGTAACAAAAATATAAATTGCGCGTTTTAAAGTCAATATAATATTTTTAAAGTTGTAATATTTTTAAAGTGAAAATAAAATCAATTGCCCAGACGAAAATAGTTTATAAAGAGCCTGGTACTCCTCGTAGATATTTTAAATTTGCCAATCGATTTTGCTGTAAACCAAGTATAAAATCTCCCAACATAAATCTGGAATTATCCCTAACATAAATAGCTGCTACATGAGACTTGAAAATAAATTACAAAAGATTTGATTAATCAGCTTTTTCGTTACAGGGTGATTTATAATTTGGAAGCCACGATAAAGTTTGCAAAAACGGAAAATTGTTTTCCGAAGGAATCAAATCTTCGAGGACAACTGGTGGGGCTGGTGGTAAATAATTCGAACAAAGAGGATTAATATTCTCCTGTTTGCTACTTAATTGTTTTGGAACGGTGGCTTAATTCACTTTCATAAGGAATTTATCACAGAGCCGAAGCCGAAAGCAATTCTGAGGAATACAAACGCAGCCTTCAGTAGTAATTCCCGGCAGCCAACTTTAATTGATTTTAATGGGACAAAATGTAGGGATTTGTATTGTTACATCAGTTCATGCAGATGGGTGCCTGCAACAGAAGAAAACTGTGCAGGAATGTTCTAAAAAGCAAATTCGCGCTAGTTAGAAATCTCGATGTTAGTTTGCTTTACGCCAGATTTTACCTTAAGCAAAATTCATGTTTCGGCAAAGTTGCCCCTGCAGGAACTTTCCATCTGCCTTCCTCTATGTCTGTATCCTCACTAATGAAAATTAATGTTAATTTGCTCAAAACTAATTAAATGTCGGGAAATTTTTAAATAACTATGAATCTCAGAGTCTTATGCAGAATTTAAGGGAAGTTGCTGTCTAAGGGGACCCGGAAACTACTTGCAACTTTAGATGAGAATAAAAGACTGACATGTAAAAACTTAAAACTTGTGAAGTAGTGAACAATGGAAAGAGGGCTAGGGAAATTGCTCACTTACTTTGCGGACTGGTGGAGTTATAGAATCAAATGCCCTAACTGGGCGGAAAGTTATTTTTAAATGTGCCACCATCCACTCAAGAACAAACTCTAGCAATTGCCACCTGGTATCACAGAATAACTTGGTATCACAGAGTAATTTTAAACTGTTGAAAACATTTTGTAAATAAATTCAAAACTATAGGAAATAATTCTTTTATATGTACAGCAGCTATAATTTCTAATGAAAAGTGAACCATAGTAAGAAAAATTTTCTCGGACCCTCGTATGGATATCATCCTTATATCTAAAACTTGACTAGAATTGATGATAACGCCCTACACATTCCAGGGTATAAGATTTTTAGATATGATCGCTTAGATCACTGAGGGGTGGAGTTGCCATGATTAAAGATTCTTTTAATAGTAATTTCATTTTTTCTTCTAGGGATTTGCTATCTGGTGAAGAATACTTATTTCGTGAATTATTTGCTCATAACATCAAACTTCTCATTAGTGCTGTTTATAAACCACTAAATTACAACACGGTTAGTGCTGTAACTAATAATGTAACGTACATTCCACCTCTGTATCAAAATGTTGTTATTGGTGCAGATTTCAATGTAAATTTCTTAATACCTGATGGTCTAAAAAGATCTTTTCAGAATACAGTGAATGCGTGGGTTATGCGCCTAGTTAGCCAACAGCCTACATTTTTCACAAATCGCTCGTCCTCTCTTTTAGATGTAATAAATATACGGAGGATACCTCAAAGGTTTTGTTTTCTCATTAACTATCCCTTCTCAGGATTTCTGACCATGACACTGATACTGACTACATATACGACTTTCCTAATAACACTAAACCTACTGCCTACTCTTTATTATGATTACAATAGGGTAGATCTTAATGCTCTTAATTGTGTTGTAAATGCAAAACGATAAATAATTGAGAGTTACTTGGTTTTTTCCTTATATTCATAGGTTACTAGCTGGGTTTTTTTTGTTTTGCTAAAAGATCTAGATCTGTAGGCAAAAAAACTATTAGAATTTCCTTGAAATTAATTTTATATGTTTTTTTGTATTATTAATGTAAATACTGATAATAATTGTCAAGTTGACAGCTTTCAATTAATAAATGTTATTTTATTGTA